>CAXKVY010003021.1:0-17500 GCA_964058915.1 Tetropium fuscum | reverse complement strand
TTTGTTTATAATTTATTTATCGACTCCCTATGTAAAACATATCGCAAAACTAACTGCATAACTTTGCATACCTTTTTTCTATGACACTTTTTATGTACCTATAATTTAAGGTAGCCAAACAACAACAATGTAGTCTTTAACAGACTACATTGCAATCATCTGTCGCAAATATGTATATTTGCAAACGTTTTTTTTGCAAACAAAATTTTTATTATTTTTCTAAGTAATAATTAAAATATACGGCTTTAAAATAAAGAAACTTACATATTTCGAGTACTCACTTTTTTTACTGAACAAAATAAACTAAACGGCCCAAACGGCAGCGTTAGATTTGTTAATGGAGCCAAACATAGCTTGTCATAGTTCGAATGATGAATACTATTCCGAAAATATAGGTATTAATATCAGAATAATATGGCGATGAAGATTACGTGCATAATAAAATATTTGTATGGAAATTCTAAATTTCAATTTTTATTTAAACATTATGAAATGTGCAATGCTGTATTCAACCCGAAAACAATCAATCTTTAACGGATAAAAAAAGTTTTTTACTATTGTGGCCACCATTTTGTAGCCGCTATGTTTTTTGAGAAGTAATTTTCAAATTCGATATAAGCATCCTCAAAAATCCCAAAGTATCAATTTTTATCCTGAAAAGTTAATGTTAAACCGTTTTTGGTCGCCATTTTGACGCCGCCATTTCACCTTTTAAGAAAAAATTGTCGAAATTAAAAATTCTTGAAAACCCCTTGATATAAATTTTCATGATCTACATGAAAATTTTCTGCATGAAAGAATTCTCAAACATTTTTGGCAGCCATTTCGTTTTTTTAAACAATTGTAGAATTCGAAATCAGCGACCTCGAGAACCTCTCTGCATCAATTTTCTTCAAAAACACGAATATTCAAACTTTTCTGGTAGCCATTTTCAATCCGCCATTCCGTTTTTTGAAAAACAATTACAGAATTCAAAATGACTGTCCTCGAAAATCCTGAGATTCTAAATTTCAAGTAGACGATTTTTTTTAAATTTCTTTCGCCATTTTGAATCTGCCATTTTATTTCATAAAAAATATTATCTAAATCGAAATCAGTGACCTCAAAAACTCCAAGATACTGAATTAAGTATTCCTCACACTTTTTAGCAACTTGTTGGCTTTTTTATATTAGATTAACTACTCGAATTATTTAAAAACTAATAAAGAGTGTTTATTAGAACTATGAACGAAAGCACATTATCATGAACGAAGGCATATTATCATATAAATCTATTAAATGAATATAATGTTAGCTATACCTACACCTACTGCTCTCACTTTTATTTATTGACTGTTCATTTGGAGTCATGTAGTACATGATTGTTATAATCATTAGCATCTCATCCATGGAAAAAACGAGGCTATTTGACGACACGGTTCCAACTCATTCAAATACCCATTTGGTTGAGTGACTTAAAATATAATCGTCATTCGCCTATAATAATATGTAAAAGCAAATACCGTAATTAAAGGCTATTCTGTGGTCAACTACCCTTTAGCCTATAATCACTGCCGAATAGCGAGCACTATCATTATTGCCTACCATCTACATATCGCAACTGAAGCTTGAAGTTCCGTGAAGCCAGGTCTAAGGTCATACCGCAAGGAATGAAACATTACTCAATATGCATTGTTAAAGGAAATAAAGAAACCATTTGTTATTGCAGGTAGGTACTGCCTGTATTGTTTTGAGATAATCTTAAAATTAGAATATATAATGGATAAACGTACTATAGTTGATTCATTAGGAGTGGACAGTAATATAGTTCAGATTGTGCATGAAAAAGTAATCAATTTAAACTAAAAATTTGTTACAGGTATTTGTTACTTCAAAAACAGTGGTTTACGAAAACCTCCATGTCTCTTAAAATACTGGGTTTAAAAAAACAAATCAAAAACGGAAATGAAGCCAACAAAAGAAAATAATTCCCATCATTCTCGTTCTATTAGTAGTAATTAGTACAGCCTGCGTATGCATTTGAAATTTACGAAAAAAACATAGTTGTACTAAATCCGCTGTATATCTTAAATTAAACAATCTGGTGAGGTACACAATATATATTATTTTGCTAGAACGATAGACCTATACAATTAAAAAATAATCATAGTTCTACGCCACTGGGTTCGAAATTTACGGTAGCGTAAATTTGAACCTAAATTTCGTTGGTGCACTTCAAATGGAGTTCAATATATTTGTTCAATAAACTGTTGTCTGTTTGAAATATAGGTGTTCAAATCTGGGGTACGTATATAGTATTTATTATTCCTTCCCTATGACGTACAACACTCAAATACCTGCAACAAATTATATAACTTTTTTATAATGACTAATCTAAAAATCTTGGCCTGGCACATTCACTGACGTGCTTTCTTAAGAGTTTTAAAGTCTTCTAAAAACGTGCATCAGTCAGTAATTTTATTGTGCTATCAAACATATACACATATACACATAATAGTTTGCTATTTCTCACAAACGCGTATTTGTATGTTGCACTTAAATCCGCACGGCGCGGATCGCGACGTCAATAGTGAACATTCACATGTTTTTTTATTGCATAAAAAAGTTGTACAATACTGAAAAATAAGATATGAAAAATATGACGCCTTATTCCCCAATAATAAATTTGGCCGTAGTCGTGACGCCACATCATAAAATTTACAAACGACGAGGAGACCGATTAGGTCTCCTCGGGAGCTAGGGGAGATCCCAGCACTCGACCGCTTGATTTCATATTTCATAGTCCACTCGGCCACTTTTCGGCGCAACGCCTACCGAATAATGCAGGTTGTGGCATCACAGCTTGTTTCGGGTCGCTACAATAATATCGCTGTTTAAATCCTTCTTACTGCTCCCGCGGATTAGAAATCTGGTGTTGTTGTGGAGTACACGTTTTATTACAACGTTACGCTTTGGTTTTTAATATTATTTTTATTTTTAAAATTTTAGGGATGTTCCCTATTCGGCAGTGTTGTAAGTTGCACACGTAAGACCAAGGTAATTTAAGTAACCAAGGTTATCACCTTGGTTACTTCATCTTAACACACGTGCAACATAATATCAGGATGCAAACTATTTAAAAGCATAATGTACTCAAATACGAAAAAGGTTTAATAAAAAAGCTTTTAACTAAATGTACACAAGAGAACTTAAAAAATTTAAATAGAGCACATAAAGAGTAGAGTATGTATTATACTATACAATGTTATTATACTATACATGTATTATATTATACAAGAACACAGATCCTTAGGGGATCTGACACAAATAATTTCACTGAAGTAATATTTCATCTTCTAAAATATATTCCCCTTTAACGCAGGAAAACATTTAATTTAACACAGCTATTTTATTTTATCATCACTAGGTTGGAAGAATACCTAGTGAAAGAATCTGGATTTAATTTTTAACTGTGTTAGAACAAGTTAGATATCAATATCTGATTAATTTAAATGGTTGTGAAGTAGCCCTCGGATTTGATTACTGATAGGTGTATCCATGGAACTTGAAGTTCAAGGTGCAAAAAAAATATGGCGTTACCTATGATGTAGATATAACGATAAATATGTATAGTACCCACAGTAGCACTATACCGGTATACCGACGCGCATACGACTACGACGTCACTGCGAAGAACGCTCGCTCATTTGTTCCTGAGATGAAATGTACACGTCACTGCGGAGGCCGCCCATATAGAATGCATTGACCTGCGCCGACTTGTCCAGTTTTCGCTTCTAACGTAGCATACCAGTATAGGGCTACTGTGATAGTACCGTAAAACGGGGCTACTTTGTCGCCCTTGCTTCCCCAATGGCCTCGAAACAGTAGAATTATTCTCCCACGGTCGAAACATTGTTTACTATAAACTATTACAAGTCTGGTTAACAGTGCAACTCTGCGGGCAATACGAATCACGAAATAGTTAACTTAGCGTGCGGTTGCTACTATACTTACACTCCTCAAAAAAACCAAGCCCGACCCTGCCTCGCCTTTTTCTTAGGACAATGTAATAATACGATGCTTTTTATACGAACTTTTACGACTATTTCCTTATACGAGTTTTTATACGAATATGAATTATTTCCGACGGGTACCGTAAATGTTCTTGCCCAGTTGGATTTAAAGGTACAATTTGCTAGCATCAAGCGTCTGTCTTATGAAATGCAAGTTTTTAAATATATTGGATATAAAAACTGCTGGAAACAAATTTAAAAAAAATATTTATAAAATTGCTACCGGAAAAGAACCAAACACTGAATCAGATCAGAAGATGATCTTCAAGAAAATCGAAATGATTGGAAATTCATTCAAAAGAAATCCTGACAATTTTGACGATGACCCCGACCAATTTTCCGCTGCAATGCCTTGTTTCTTGTAAAAAAATATGGGAATAACGTAAACAAACTCCTTGCCCATTTCTACACTTCATTTAAGTCACCATCTTGAATTTAAGAATGAATATAAGAATGAATATATATATATATATATATATATATATATATATATATATATATATATATATATATATATATATATATATATATATATATATATATATATATATATATATATATATATATACATATATATATATATATATATATATATATATATATATATATATATATATATATATATATATATATATATTGTGAAAAGTAATCTTGGGTTTGTAGCATTTCATTACATAGAAATAAGCAAATAGATGAATAAGAAAGAAAACACACTTACCAGTGCTATGTCTGGACACGCATATGGAAATGACCACTATACATACGAAAACGAACCACTTAGAAGTTGTACAAGTTCTTTCACCTTTCTTGAGGATCTTCAGAGCAGTATACGATTTATTTCATTGATCATTCATACTTGAATTTAAATTACCAATACACCAACACTTGCAGTGACGTTTTATGACATTAGTTTTTGACGTAACTCATTCTTAGAATACACAAACCTAGTCTATTATTTATATTTGTTCTATTTGAACATATTATATATAAAAGCATTAGGCATACAGTTATCCAGAAGATGTTAAACTTTAAAATGCATAAAATCTTGTTGAACCTATTGAAAAACAACTACTTTTTCCAACTATATGCGGGAAAATATTGAATTATATATACAATAGAGTTCTGAAGCATTCAAAGAGGGAGTGATACAGAAATTGCTTGCTTAGTCAAAACTAAAATCATTTGTTGGTTGTATGTATTAATTGTTTCTTCGAAAATTATCGAAAAAAATCCAATTTTCACCCTGGATATATTTATTAGCTTTGAAATTCTTTGCTATTCATATTTATTTTGTGAAAAGTAATCTTGGGTTTGTAGCATTTCATTACATAGAAATAAGCAAATAGACGAATAAGAAAGAAAACACACTTACCAGTGCTATGTCTGGACACGCATACGGAAATGACCACTATACATACGAAAACGAACCAGTTAGAAGTTGTACAAGTTCTTTCACCTTTCTTGAGGATCTTCAGAGCAGTATACGATTTATTTCATTGATCATTCACCTAATCGGTCTCCTCGTCGTTTGTGAATTTTATGATGTGGCGTCACGACTTCGGCCAAATTTATTATTGGGAATTAAGGCGTCATATTTTTCATATCTTATTTTTCAGTATTGTACAACTTTTTTATGCAATAAAAAAATATGTGAATGTTCACTATTGAACGTCGCGATCCGCGCCGTGCGGATTTAAGTGCAACATACAAATACGCGTTTGTGAGAAATAGCAAACTATTATCTGTATATGTGTATATGTTTGATAGCACAATAAAATTGCTGACTGATGCACGTTTTTAGACTTTAAAACTCTTAAGAAAGCACGTCAATAAATGTGCCAGGCCAAGATTTTTTAGTCATTATAAAAAAGTTATATAATTTGTTACAGGTATTTGAGTGTTGTACGTCATAGGGAAGGAATAATAAATACTATATACGTACCCCAGATTTGAACACCTACATTTCATACAGACAACAGTTTATTGAACCAGTGCACCAACGAAATTTAGGTTCAAATTTATGCTGCCGTAAATTTCGAACCCAGTGGCGTAGAACTATGATTATTTTTTAATTGTATAGGTCTATCGTTCTAGCAAAATAATATATGTTGTGTACCTCACCAGATTGTTTATTTTAAGATATACAGCGGATTTAGTACAACTATGTTTTTTTTGTAAATTTCAAATGCATACGCAGGCTGTACTAATTACTACTAATAGAACGAGAATGATGGGAATTATTTTCTTTTGTAGGCTTCATTTCCGTTTTTGATTTTTTTTGAGATAATGCATTAAATATCACTCAATTTCAATCGGTCCTGCAGAAAAAACAATAAAGAGAAGAAAAAAAGAAGATATGTATATATTATTACCACCCGGAGTATATTCAATCGCGAATATAATGGGCAACAAAAAAAAGTTTGCCTAAGCTAGCTCAGCTCTTAATAAAACAAATAAAAATAAAATCCCCGTGGACGCCACTGGCTGTTTCTCGCAACTCAACCAGGAGCTCCCTAAAAGTAAAGTGGGGGGGTTGAATCTACTACGTTGGCACTTTCTGTAACGTTTGGGGGAAAGGAAAAATGACACAAACAATAACTTATTACTAAATTTAATATACAATTTGGTTTATGGAATTTATGGTGATACAACAAAAAAAAGAAATTTCAAAGTTACATACAAAAAAAGAATTTACCAAAAATATGGTACGTGTGAATATACAGCGGCTTAACAACTATGTATCGGTTAACCCTTTGAGTAATCTTAGGTTCGGCAAACAACAGATATACACAAATGAAAATATAGGTTAGACATACACACTTATAACAGCTGAGGGCTCGTCAAAGGTTATACTTATTGTACACACGTAGTGTCAAATCAAACATACCAGGGTGTATTCCCTTTTTAATATTCTTAAAACTACACTTATCTGTGATACAGAACTTCCACTCGACGGTCCTGTCACTCTATGTTCCGATACAACAGGGGTCGATGGACTTCAAGAGGTTTTCCCAAAGGTTAGGTTCTTACATAGTTGTTCCAACGAAACAAATACGAAAGAAGGTGGTATGAAGGTCGTAGGTGAAATTAAAGTTGCAGGTGGAGGTAAATGTAAAGTAAAGGTAAAGGTAAAGGTGGCGTATCTTACATAGCCAAAACTTAAAGCGTTGGCAGAACGGCTTCAAAAAGATGCCCCTTGATTAACTATCGACAGCGATACAGCAGGCTCTAGAGAATACAAAATAGGAAAATAAAATGTGACCACGTGGTTTCAAGAAAAAGAAAATGGCTCTTACCTCGTAGCGGGCTCCCGTATATTTAACAGCTTATATAATCCCACGAATGTGGTGTGTGCAGACTCATCCAAATCTCAACACATTAATAGTGACTTCCCTATATTATCCCGTTATGTCGGAACGTACAACGACGTTATTTAATTAGGGAAATTCACAAAAACTTTTTAAATTAACCCGAGCGGCCACTCTATTCAGCGAACGCTTCACAAAAAGGGCGGAAGCAAGTAAAGATGTCACAAAGTTTTAACATAAATTTGTGGCTGTAGAGTAGCGACACAAAACTGCTGGCGTTAACCACAAAACATTAAAAGGCGCACCCATAGATACAGGGAGTATCGATCGATGCCAAAGGAACTAATAAGTGTACTGTATTGGTGAATGTAATTGATTAATGAAAGTAATGTGCGACTTTATACATAAATATGCAAACGTAAGGGTCCCATATACCTAAAATAAATTTCGGATCACAAAATGGTTAACTACCAAAAGTGACCGTAACAATATATATATATATATATATATATATATATATATATATATATATATATATATATATATATATATATATATATATATATATATATATATATATATATATATATATATATATATATATATATATATATATATATATATATATATATATATATATATATATATATATATATATATATATATATATATATATATATATATATACCTTCCATGGTAACCCATTACATCGAGAACTGTTAATTAATTTCAATTCAACGTGATATATATATATATATATATATATATATATATATATATATATATATATATATATATATATATATATATATATATATATATATATATATATATATATATATATATATATATATATATATACCTTCCATGGTAACCCATTACATCGAGAACTGTTAATTAATTTCAATTCAACGTGATATATATATATATATATATATATATATATATATATATATATATATATATATATATATATATATATATATATATATATATATATATATATATATATATATATATATATATATATATATATATATATATATATATGTAACATACATATGTAACGTACATATGTAACATATGTAACGTGCCTATCGTCTATGAGCCCTCCGTCCGCTAAGAGCACGAACCAACAAAGTGTGATTTGAGAGCTGAAACGAAATCTCAGCTGCATTATAATTCTTTAAAATGTTTTTCTAGACCACCGAAAAAGTTAAAATTGTAAAGTGGCATTGCCAAGAACAGCCGAGGCGACAGATTCAAGTTTCTTTTAATGCAGCGTTTGCCGGTCGGCTGGTACCAGCGCTGTCGAGGTATTAAACAATTCGAATTGCACGGTCTTGGTTATAAACAGCAGATTTTACGCGATCAACAGTTACGGCCGATTATTAAAAAAATGTATATTTGAGCATTTACTTCAATAAAACTTATTTAGTAGTAAATCATTTTATATTTGTATTTTATTTTTATTTTATCAAATATTTACGCGACATATTTGAGTCCGCAAAGAAACGTAGATCAAAGTACTTGCTCCTTCGCAGTTTACAGCATTACTGACCGCATATCGAAATAATCCGATGGAAAACAAACTCTATCGCTAAAACAATGTTGCCAGTATTTGGTTTAGTCAGTATTTAATTTTTCATGCTAGTGTTTTTTCCTTATAGGTAATTCAATTATTATTTATGTTTTGTAATGATAGAACTGTAAATGAAATAAGAATAAGTAATATATTTCAATAAATATTAGTAATCGACTATTATTATTATTCTCATAATGTCGAAATAAAACGAGATCTTTCAAGGGTTTCATCGAGAGATATCAGAAACCATGGCCTGCTGTTAGGATTTGGTTACGTGATAGTTGCTTGGTTTTCCTATGATCGAAGACAGTTTGCGCTATCGGTATAGAGTACTCATGGTTATTGAATATAAGTAGCAGTAACATAAATGAAACCAAGATATGTCGGTTAACTCCTTTGTTGAATGTTAATGCCAAAGCTAACTCAAATTAATTAATACTAGCTTCGGCACTGACAACTGCAAATCTCTGAAATCTATAGATCTATATGATAGAATCTTTTTATCTTTATCGTAATTTATTGATACTATTTTCTTTATTTATACTATTTACTATTTTTACTATTTTATGTGAGTTATGTCAGATCCCCTTTATTATGAACCTAAAATATAAATACATACTTATGATTATATTACTGGTAGATAAACATCTCGTATATGACTCGTATATGACTTGACTGCAAAGGAATTACAAGCTCCCCGATATTCTCTAATTCGCTCTAATGTGACTTATAGGATGTGACTTATAGGATATTTAAAACAAAAACGGATGCACGTTAACAACTTCAAAATATGTGACCAGCGAAAATAGGTCTGAAGTATTTTAGACTGTAGTACCTAAGTGTTAACGAAATTAGGTTCGCCAAAAATTTTATATATTTTATATCTCAAGAATGATAAACTTCGAAGATGTTTTTAACTTAGTTCATGCTGTGCAATAAATAGTTAATAATGTTATAATATATTATAATACTATAATAACCTCGCGAATATAACAGTAAATTTTGATTGGTATATATTATATAATCTGTCTGTCTTCTATATATCATATTTGACGAGTCTTAATAGTGTTCTTACTTCAGTTTCCTAATACAAAGTACATTGGATTTTTCTCCTAATTACGAAGCCCTCAATAAAGATAAGCTTCCCCATTTTCATGCATATTGCGTTTTCTACTTTTTATGGACTTTTCGCTTCTCTTCCAACTCTTAGAATAGCGCTAAAATAGATACAAGTATACATATTTTTAATGTTAATAATATAATTCCCTAGTGTAATGGATATTAGTTAAAACTAGGGGCTTTGGTAAAGCACTCAGTGAATCAGCGTAGATATTAAGTTAGGGACTTCAGAATTATGCAAACATGGACGCTTGGAAAGCATCGTCCCTATTCGACGACAAAATGCGTGTTTCATATTTTTTGTATGTTGCACACAACTCCGCTCTGCAATGATCGGGACGTCAAATCGGCGGTGTTGTGAAGTCCGCCATACGAATGTTGAACCACGGAAAGTATATGGGGTAAGAAATTCGATGCCTCCACGTCCTCTATTAATAAATTAATTATAATTGTTCCTATCTTATTTTTGTACTGTCATTACTTTCACAAAGGAGCCAAATTTCAATTATGCTCTGAGCTCGACAGAAGCTTCTGTTGCATATTTTGTCGCCCTTCCCCCTCATATTTATATCATTGTTCAACTCTCGTGCGGCAGACATTAGGTAAGCTGCACAGCGTAAGACCGCTGCTCTTAATTAATGCGTGTACACTATAATCATAGACATTTTAACTTACTGTCTTAACTGGTAATTATTAAATAGAAAAAATATTCCAGGTACCCTACTATAAATAATGTGATTTCTTATACACACAATATATATATATATATATATATATATGTATATATATATATATATATATATATATATATATATATATATATATATATATATATATATATATATATATATATATATTGAAATCGCAATATATATATGCAAACGTCGCAATTTCCGGTGGCGTCTCGTCGCACACGTAAAGGTATGCCACCAATTAATGCTATTGGTAAAACAAATAGTGATAATATCACAACGGCGCCGGCGGCTAGGGCTTGTTCGTGGAAGATGTCTAATGTAATAAACAAAACAAATGTTTTCCTGTTAGTAATATTTTACCTCTTGGTGTGTTAAACTAGCAACTACTAAAATGTATATTATACCACCCTATAATTTTGTATGTATTAAAAAAGTAATGAAACTAATATTACTTTGTAATATAACTAAATATAATTAAATAATATAAAAATAAGTGAACATTATATAACATATTCACATATTATATTACAACAGCACACAAATCGACTTACTGTTAAAGCAATAGAAGTAGTAATAATAATATATTGTTTTGATGTATAATGAAAATAGTCAACAACTGTCATTATTGTCCGGTCCGAGAACAAATCAATATTGCTGTCATCATTAGAATAATTAAAGTTTATAATTAATAAAGTTTAAGTTAGTAAAGTTTATAATTAGTATTTTCACTTCACTTCACTTTCTATGTCTATATTTAACTCTGTTTGCAAATAATCATCCTCTATTCTGATCAAATGTTGACGCCGTTTCTGCCACTCATTCACAGTTACTTTATTAAATCCTTCTTCCACTAAACATTTGGCAACATCTAGTTCAAATGTAATTTTTTATGGGATAAGTTGATTTTAATTGTAGCCCAAATTAACTCAATTCGGTTTAAATCTAGATGATATGGCGGAAGTCGCAATATAATGTGACCATGTGCATGTAACATCTCATCAAATTGGTATCGTACGTATTGTTCTTTATTATTTTTAATCAATTCGTATAATTCAGGTGTCAAGGTAGTTGTTCGAAAATATGATTTTGATAGAGGTGCTCGATTAACCTGGTTTTTATGGTAGGGGGCAATATCTGTTATTACAATGGAATTAACACATAGATTTTGAATTAATTTTTCTTCCAGTCATTTACCATAATTTTCCGAATTAATTTCTGAATGATAATAATCAGATTTGGTACCTGACTTAAATATTAAAAGACCACTTACTAGGTAGAACACCCTTTTCTCCTCCTACATGTACAATAATTAATCTTTATCCTTTTGATACATTAGCAAATATTCCTTTGGAGAATCGTCAGTCCAGTCCAGTCCAGTTATAAGTGTGTGTCCACTATGCAAGTACGTTTCATCCAAATATACTCTTGAACTGGTCTGGCTAGGGAAGTATTTTATTTTAAAATAAATTAATAGTAAAAACATTTTTAAAAAAATCTTTTATTGCAAAACTCTAAAAAGAAGAAAATACCCTTTAATGTCTTTATATCATATAAATTGTGTATCGTAGGTAATACATTGTGGGTTTAAATTAATTTACAGTTTATTTTGTTCTTTTTAGAACTTTTCAATGATAGCTTGTTTTTAAAAATAATTTTTTATTATTAATTTATTTTTCATTTTTTAGGAATCTCTGGACATGTTCCTTAGTCTATTCATTTCATTTAATGCGTCATTGTTGCATGATCTTTTGCCTGTTAATTTAGTACAGTCTAGTTCTTCAACAAGGAGACCTAGATTTGATTCTACTTAACTCTAGTTATTTCAGCTTGAAGCTTACTTGTGCCTAACGACATAGAACTGCCGCCCTTAAAACAAGAGAAGGATTCAATAGGGAAGAAAATAGAGTCAGTATCCTAAAATCATATTAAATATTTCTCCATCATATTATTTCAATATATAATATTTTTATTACAAAAGGCTTTCCACAAATCATATATCTCAATATTATCATCCCAACGTGGGGCCTTATGTAAAACAATTTACAACAATTGGCTTAACCAACGTGAGGCTTCTTATATAAAAACTCATATTTCATATATATCAATATATTATATATCTCAATTATATATAACAAAATATAAAAGTTTTGTAGGAAACGTTTTTAGCTTTTCCTCGAAAATAATAGAAAATTGGTTAATTTTTGAAAGTTGATTTGTTTGATATAACTTGTTCCCTGCGTGGCGTGGTTAGAATTTAAGGTTAAGGTAATGTAAACAAATGAGAACGCATATAATTATGCTCCTAAATACCGAATGTAACTCACCAAGAAATATCGTAATTTTAAAACGAAAAATATTAATTTGTCTTTCGATTATTTCTATTATCATTTCTATTGCCTATCTATTGTTTTTCTATAGAATCCCATGTGATAATATTCAAAAAATCATCAGTAGGTATACGTAGGTATTACAGTCATCGACTTCTGATTTATTGTTTATCAAATTAATTAGAGAGTTATTCAAGTCTAAACGAAACATAAACCTTGATCTTGGAATAACGTACTAACAAATTATGTACTTCGTAGACTTCACTAACAACATTGCATCATTATATTTAGTTTCGCGGAAATAAGTACCTACATAACGACGTAAATTATATTTTCACCATTTTTATAGTTCAGTTAAAAATCCGTTAAACACCTATTTGGCTATATGTACCTATTTGACAATAGTCACCTAGTTGGCAATAGTCGCACTGTTTTTTAATTGAATAATGAAGTTTACAAAATAGTCTTAATTCTGGTCAAGTTTGGGGTTTCACGGTTATTTTGAGTTACCGTTTTAAAATTTATTAGCATGAAATTACTTAATCCTACGACATTATAGTACCACAGGATAAAGTACTGTTGTTAGATTCCAGAATAATTTTTAGCATTTGCCACAAGCTATTTTGAAATTACTCTAATATCACTGTAATGGTGTAACCATAATTACTTCTAAAACTTTGTTTTATTATATAATTTGTTATAATAATTGGTCATTTTCGCCGTAGTATCAGAGATGAATAGATTGAATCAGCCGCTGACTAAGTATATAACTGCAGCTGAAAATTCAAATAGTATATATCGTCAACGAAACTAAAGTCAACAATTTATATTGTGTAAAATATATTGCAATTAAATGACGTATCGACGCGACGGGACAGTGATTTTCTTCATTATTTTAATAGCACAATCCTAAGTTCGAAAGGACTATCAGGAGGGTATGTATTTTCTTATAATTATTTTATTCACAATAATTTAATTAGAAGCAATAAGTTACATGTAGGTACATCTAATTTTAGTTCTAATAGAATATTGTTAATAAGCAGGCATTGCATTATTATGCAATTTTACGTTTATGTTTATTAAATTGACAAGATCTTATTATTGTTGCATTTAATATTTACTATGTTGTACTAACAATTAAAGGTACGATTAACGTTAATTTTATATTTGTTGTTAAATAAGTTCTATGCTGAATATGTATTTAAAAATAATAAATACACAATGAAAGCGTATGTTCATATGTAAGCTCTATTAGTCCAGTATGTAGGGAGTTTTTCCCCACAAAAGGTGGAGTAGCGACCATTTTTAAATATGTTGCTCAGGTCTGAGCCCTAAAATTGTTAAGATCTCGACCTCGGGGGCGGGGTTGCTCGAGCTTGAAATAAGGTACCAATAAATAATTCGTCTTTTGAAAATAACTCTACAGCGGATGGATCCAACATTGAAAATCTCTTTAACAAAATAAAGAATGACAAAATATATTATATTTTTGAAGTGAATATTTCTTTGGCCGCATGAGAGTGATTTCTCAAGGCCGCGTCACGACACATTTTATAACATTTTCGTCTCGCAAGTGAGATAAAGCATATGACAGATATGAGGGAGACACAGAGAGAGAGAGAAACAGATATATCGAATGCAGTTTTGACGTGGGCAACGATCCCCCACAAGTGTTCTAAAGCGGAAAACAATTTTGATATAATTTATAAACGATCGTGATACAATCGGAATTAACCAGAATACAATAAATATTATTTATGCATATCCTGCTGGATATATCTGGATTGGGTTTTCGATTCTGATCCAAATGGATGATGATCTTTTTGCGGAGGATGTGTCCTTGCCACTACTTCACTTTCTTCGTGAGAAATTCGGTTTAGATATGAGTAACGACCGGAAAAATACCACGACTAAATCGGGAACCATTATTGATGCTAAATTCAATTCAAAATCAAAAGATCTACACCATGTAGAATCACGAACATATGTGTCACACTTCAGTTATCATAAAGCCAATATGTACAATACATCTCTCTTTCTCCCCCTCCTCTCCCTCTGTCTCTCTCACTCTCTCTACGAATCGGTCACTTCTATCGCGTGTACTGTGCTGTTTATACCTATACATTTTTTTGTAAGTCTAATATGTCAGGAGTTACAGCAGCGGAAAGATGAACATTGTCCCAAAAAAGAGTAAAACCCCATTTTAACGGAGGAATTTAGTAAGAGCAATTTATTACAATTATATTTAATATTTTTTCCACGCCACCATAAGATTACACATACGGTGATTTTTTTTACAATTTAAAAATTAATTTAAAAATTTTTTTTACAGTTTCTTACCACCGGCACCACAGGCGCAGTGGTAAGAAGAGAGTGGTACGTTTTTATTTTATGCTAATTTTATATCGTCCCCAACCATCGCCGTGTTCATCGCCAATCATCGCCGATCGCCGATGTCGGGACTGTGGCGATAGTCCCGACATCGACAGAATTTGAATAAGGCGGGTCAGTAATTACAGCTGGTACATCGTTCGAAAATTTGTGAGTTTCTCACGGTCTTCGACACTTGACAGTAATAACTACCTACATTTTGTATATTTACGCATTACGCTACCATTTGTAAATTATTATGGTTTTGCTTATACCTATTTAAACCTGATTTAAACTGTTTATAAAGCTTACGATTGTCCCTATATGACTGATCAGAAAATATACCTGCTGCAGTGGGATTTTTTATACGAAAATGCCGAAGCAGCAGTTGGGTAGCCACTGCAGGAGCTTGCAGCAAATTTGACAGAGTATTTTGACGCATAACGTGAAAATAGTGGGCCACTATTACCATTTAAAAAGTTAATTTGTTCACTTTTCTTATTGCTAGCGAGTGACAGAAGCATTAAAATTAAACTTTTCTAGGGTTAGTAAGATTTCACAAGCAACGAAAAATAACAAATCAATGTCGTCCCCAACAAAAAAAAAGATCTTATACTTAGAGGGTCACCAATACTAACTGTATCACCTCATATTAATTATATTCAGAATGTTATTCATGACATGAACAAAAGAAGTAAATACACATTATACTATTTTACCACATTATACCATAATACCGATATATTATTAAATTCGTTCATTTCTGATCATAAAGCGAAATTATTTATTTTAAACCAAGTTCTTTCAAAGCATTTCTAATATTAATCCCGAATACAAACCGTCTCTGACTTATATGAAAAATAATACATATAACATTCAAATAAAAGAGGCAAACAGTTGACAGAGTGAATAATAATTCAACCAATATATCACAATGCACATGGAACTTAGTTAATTCAACCTGAAGCCCATAAGTTATTGGCAACCTGAAGCCCAACAAACAAACTACCTATTGGAAAAAAAATTCAAGCACAATTATTCAATTTAATACCTTTTTTATAGAAACTATTCCTAATCTAATAAAAAATATAGATCATCGTTATGTTTTAAAAAATTATAATGAATTGGTCAACATAAATAAAGATTATGTGTTCACATAACATGTGTTCTGAGGAGGAAATTTGTACTGTGGTAAAGGGTTTTAAACTAAAAACTTTTGGTGGGTTTGATGGTAGGATCATTAAAGCTACTAAAGCAATGTATAAAGTTCACTAACTGCTCCACTTTAAAATATTTATAATCCATCTTTTTATCAAGGAACATTTCCTGCATCATTTAAACTAGGAATAGGAATACCCCTGTTAAAAACAAGTAAGTATCGACTGGTAAGTATGTTCTCAGTGATGTCAAAAACTTTAGAAACCCTTATGTAGAACAGACTTTTGGCATTTTTAAATAGAATTTATTTTTTTCACGATTTTCAATACGATTTTGTAAAGAACAAATCAACGACAGCCCTCGTCAAATTTGTCGCTACAGTGTTAGTGTTAGTGCCTTGGTCTCTCCAAGGAAATGGAGAGATGGCACTTTAAATTATGCGCCTACCTTGAATAAATTGGAAAGAATGGAAGTCGCGGTATGCAGTTTAAAATGGTTCGCATCCCACTTAGAAGACAGAAAACAAAGAACATCCATAATTATAGACACAAATAATATGAATCAGACTTGTTAAGTCATAACGATGGTATACCAGAAGGTAGTGTGATGGGTCTGCTTCTTTTTATAATTGTACGATTTTATTTAGCTTGACCGTATATTTGTTTATATCTTTGTTTCAAATCTTGCAACAGCTTTTTCAGCTACTGCCCTATGAGCTAGAGACTTGAAATTTGGTAGGTCTATAGTGTAATACTAACAAAACATCCAATAATACGAAATTTGTAAGGCGTAGTAATATATATAGTAATTGCAGATGTAGGACACATTGATAATATTATAAAAAAGTTAACCAAACCTGTTTTTCTCTTAGAATTATATCACGTAC
>CAXKVY010003020.1:0-19806 GCA_964058915.1 Tetropium fuscum | reverse complement strand
TACCCACACCAGAGAAGAAGGAGACTATAGCACTCAGCCAGTTTCTTTTTAACGTGATCAATATAAAATGGTGTACCACTAACACACATGAAATCAATGAAAAGTCCGAAAAAAATTACACTGAATGTTTACAAGGGTATCATGTAAATGCCAATCCATTTACTCATGAATTAAATGGATCATTACGAAATAATATGAAAACATTATTTCTCACTTCAGGAAAAGCATGACAAATAAAAAATAAACTTCTTTCTTTTAATATCTTGCATTTAAACACTCGAGTATTCGCAATAAGGTAAATGATATAGAAGCTCTAATCGAGCAAACATGCATATATTATGATTTGTTACTCTTTAGCGAACATTGGTAATACAATTATGATATACAATTTATAAGTGTAAGAAATTATAAACTTCTCTGAATTTTCCAGTATTAATCATCACATGGAGATGTGGCAATATATGCCTTAAATAAATATAAATATTGCAGTATACTAACTCATATAAACATTCTTTCCGACGAATTGAACTGTGAAGCATCGACAATCGACTTTGAAAATGCTAGAATAACGACTATCTACAGATCTCCTAACGGAGACCCTGATATATTTTTTGAAATAATATCAAACTAATTAGAAATACTTGTAAAAAATAATAAATTACTATTCGTATCAGGTGACTTCAATGCACAATTTCAAAATAAACATGACCGCAATGTTACGAAGCTAATAATTATATCAAGACTTTTGGTCTCTTACTTACCACTCAAGCCAACACCAGGCTTAGATAACAATCTAACTCAAGCCAACACAACTGCTTAGATAATATGTTTACTAATGTTCATTCTAATAAATATGAAATTAACATTTTTGACACTTATTTGAAATGTTTATTGGTGTTATGACTGATGCAATGGAAACTTTATTTCCCTTGAAATTTAATCAAGATTATGGCAAACGATTTAAAAAAATATTTTTCGAATGTAGCTGAAGATATAGTGAAAGAACTGCCAGCGACAAACACCCTCTATACCGACATTTTAGAAACTTTCATAGCACCTAATACAATCAACTTTGCAACATTATCCATGGAATCGGTACTGACGATTATTATAAACAATCTATAAAATAAACTTATGGATTTTTGCATTTAGGATGAAGCAACATATGTAGAATTATGAGAAATGTTATAACGATGGCTAATATTGAAATAAATTACAAATCAGCAAATATAGAAACGGTGTAAAAATAAAAACGCGAAAACAGATTAATCTAACGTAACTGCGATCGGCTTTTAACCCAGTCGTAGAAACCTCCAGCCTTTTATCTCAGTGGTGGGGGGGACCATCTTTGCAGTACCTTCTCGTATACATTTAATTACGTGCATTAATTACGTAGCGCATTTAATTAATACGACGAACATTTTGTAAAATGTTTGTATATTTTTTAAATTTTGATATAAATATGATTTTTCTTAAGAATATTGATAATAATAATATTTATCCAGTACCTACTTATTTATAGTTACATAAGAATTGTTAAGAGGCTGAGCAAAGCCTTATCTAATCGAGCTATCGCGATGCATTTCATTTTATAAGTTATGGCGAAGTCGCCGGTGAATCTCAAGTCTTTTAGAAGCAGTTTCATTATTGTAGTATAGTGCCGTTCAATTGAAAGTAAACGATTTTTTAAATTAATGTGAAACAGGCTTTCAGGTAATCAAAACTTGATTATCAATTTTATTTGTCAGTTTACTAATAATTATTCTATATTTTGAAGTTTTCCTAATTATTATTATTATTATTATTATGCCGCGCTTACCTGAACCGCAAAAAATGAGAGCTGTGATGTTACTGCAGAACGGATGGTCAATGCAAGCAGTTGCAGATACTTTGTGAGTAAAGGTTGCATTTACAAAATTAAGCAAAAATGGAATGCAGAAGGAACTGTTGAGTACGTCCATAGAGGAAATCAGTACTATGGAGGAAGACGAACTCGTCCTTGACCACCTTTGACAGAACCCTTTTGATACAGCAGTGACTGCCTGCTTCTTAACAAATTTTCCTGCTTCGGTGGAAACCGAAAGACGACGTATCAGAGCATCTGAGATGAATAATTTTTCGGCTGCAAATAAAGTTGCTCTGTTGCTACGGCATAAGGAGCAGAGGTTAAACTTTGCCAACCAATTTGTCGGTGTGCCACAGGACTTTTGGGACAACACAATTTTTTCAGACGAAAAAGTTTTTCAATCCTGCTATGATGGCTCTGTGCGTGTATACCGCCCAAGAAATTGCCGATATGAAGAGCGCTATATAAATCCTACAGCTCGTAGTGGTCGCTTCTCTATCAACGTGTGGGCATGGATATGTTGCCAAGGAGCAGGTGTTACTTGGAGAATCAGAGAGCGTCTTACTGGGCAAAGCTACGCTCGCATTTTGGAATATGTTATGTTACCTTCCGTTTCCATTTTATATCCCGAGATCTTCACTTTCCAGGAGGAAAGTATTTTTATTTCCTATTTCCTTTTTCCATATTTCAAGTAAATTTATATTTCAGGATAATTCCTCTATTCACAAATCACGAGTTGTTACTGAATGGCTGAATACAAACCATATTAATACTCTGCCTTGGCCCTCTAAGTCGCCGGATTTAAATCCGATAGAAAATGTATGGACACAAACGGAAAAAGACATGTATAGCAGAAATTTCCGACCAGCGAACGTAGAAGAACTGTGGTTGGCGATTGAAAATGCCTGGGAAAATATTGGCGAGGATTACTCCAGGACACTAATATTATCTATGAGAAATAGGCTTCAAAAAGTTATAAACGCGAATGCTTGGACCAAATATTAATTCATAGTAATTTTCTTAAGTTCTCAGTTAGTTTGTTAATTTAATGGATTTTTTTTACAAGAGACGTCCTTACCATATAGATTTTCCTTAATAAATACTGTATATAAAATGGTGTGACCCTATAATTGACAGATACTTCAACCTAAAATAATTTTGAATGTGATCTGTTTACAAAAGCCTGCTTCACAATGGGAAAATTTCCAAAATTTCTCATAAGAGTCGTTTACTTTCAATTGAACGGCACTGTACCTTTGTATGTTTTTCCGATAGCTAATGCGATATATTGGACTATGTCCTTTATGGTACTTAGTGCGTATGATCATTTCTACTATTTCTCCATGAATAATATAAATATAACTCATGTATGCGATATGCGATTCTTTTTCCGTGGATAATTTGATATATTATTCATAACTAGCGTTTATTATTTATTTTGCTGCCATCCAAAGTATGTTATTATAACAGATGTGTTATGTTTGATTTTACCATTATTCTAGAGTATCACCGTCATGCATGGCTAATGAGATAGAGGTAATGAAACATGCAAAAAACGTTAGCTATTCAACATGCCACAACCTTTTGCTTTATGGCGTCATAAAAAAAGGCAATTCATATTCCTCCGGGTAGAATATCGCCGCAAGAATAAAGTCGGAGACTTTAATTTTCTATTCATAAATATGAGGTATTAGCAGAAACGTGGCGCTTTGCATGCATATTGGAGATGCTTGCACCTTAATATAAATAGACATTAGCATACCGCCAACCGAACGGATTTAATACAGTTTCTAGATGAATGATGTACCTATAAAGAATTTCGACTATATTTTATTTATTATTAGGCATTATTTGCCAGTCTTTGGCATATAGATAGCGCAAAAGTTAAGTTTAGTAGTAATTTATTCAGTTATTGAAAATTTCCGACTAATATCGTTTGTCTTTTGTTTCAGGTGGGTGTCAAGGCATGGATTTTGGTCACAGTAAGTATTTATGTCGTGTTGTTATTCATAATATACCAAATATTTTTATGTATAGCCAATTTAAAGTCATTCAATTTCAATTTGTACATTCAGAAATAGTAATAAATCATCTGTAAAAAAATTATGGATTTGGCACTGTTTTAAAAAACTGAAACGCTAGCGTATGTCACATAAATTTCTCTGATTTCTCCGCAGGCATAGGAAAGCGCCAATTTCGTGCGAGTTGGAAAAAAATTATTTACGCCCGTATGTCGTAGAAGTTAAAAATCGGAAAGATCATTTATAATCTTGTTGAACACTTGCCGAAGCGTGACATGGGCAAAATTTTTCGCAATCAAAATATTTCTAAGACAATGATTTGTAAAGCGATTGCAGAATGCGAACAGGGTAGGCCGTACCCTAATTTGTCAAATAGTTAATGTTCGAATTTGCTGACTGAAAATCGAGGCAACATAATGTGTGAAAGTGCAAGAAATCGAGTTAGAACATTACGCCGAAAGTTATCAAGAGTTTCATGCCTTATACTTTCGTGCAATTCTTCGATATTTTTCGGCCTATTTTTGTAGACTACATTTTTTATGTGGCCTAACAGAAAAGAGTCATATCGTGAGACCAAGTTGGCCATTCAATTGCTCCTCTCTGTCCAATCCATTTATCAGGAAAAGTTTCATCTACATATGCCAGTACCATACTTCCAAAATGTGGAAGATCCCCATCACGTTAAAACTATATTTGTACTATGCAATAGTAATACATATCAAATTTCAAAATTTCCGTTTATAAAAATATTTCTCCAGAAAAAAATAACATTTAACACTTAACATCCCAAGGAATTGCACCTAAGATTTCCAGATTCTACAAAGTACAGATGTAGTTAACAACTAATAGATAAATTAACGTTTCAAAAATACCTTGGGTGCAGAAAAAAAAATATTTCTTTCTTTTTATATTATTAGATGGTTTATAATCCGATATGCATCCAGGGAGAAAGGTACATCCCATTGTACCAGATAGGATATACCAAGGGAGGTATTAATAAACACTACCCAATTTTACAAGTAAACGGTGCAACGAGCTGATCCTGGGCTAATTAAACCCCAAAATTAGGCATTTAAAAAGATATGTGACACAAATACGTAAGACGACATTACAAATTGATTGTTTTGTCCTAAGTAAATTAGAATATTGCTCGGTATTGTGGTCTCCTTTATACCTTAAATATTAGAGTTTAATTGAGAGTTCAAAGACGTAATATGTCTTCACTTTCAAGCCGCTGCGTAGGTATTTTTGACGTCACTGATTTGTATGCTACTTACGATATTGAAGTGCTTGAATGTTGAAAAAAATGTGTCTGTATTTTTATAACATGTTAAAAAATTTAATTGATGATGTTGCTTTTGCAGAGTACAATCATATCTTGAATTATCAAGACGATATAGAGGCGAGATACATAGAGCGGATACCTTTAACGTTATTTAGAAATTTTGTTATTATGTATGTGTAACTCTGATACCACCGATAGTAGCGTACCGCCCCCAGTCGAACTAAAACCCAGCAACGCTGAAATTAATGTAAAGCCCAAACCGCTTACGCAGCCAACCTATCGGATTGTAATCCATCATAAGAGGAATTCTCTATTTACGAGAAATGACAACCTTGATATGCAAAGCGTCTTCGGAGCATAATCTCTTAGGTTTCCATGACATCAACATTTCTGTTTGTAACTTCGCTAAGTTTAATATTATCGCCTTAATGAAAATTCCCTTACGCCCTCGTGTTTTTCTTTTTCGCCCGGAAACGTATCGCTCCTCGAGGAGATGCCTTATATATTAAATTTTATGAAAATACACATTAACATCCTTTGGATGCTGTACAAATATTGCTACCCGCAGGGGCTGTATTCTTGATAGTATCATTCGTTTTGTGTTGATATTAAACAAGGAACTTTTTAAATTGTCAAATCTGGAGCAAACTCGAACGAGAATGCAACTCATAGTTAATTTATAGTTAACACAATTAATTTATCTAACCTCTTTATGATGAAATTTTAATAGTATTTTTGACGTTAGGAGACGTCACATTATTTATAATCGTCAGTTTACCTTTTCAAAGGCCTGCGATATATCGAGGAACGCCGCCGAGCCGTACCGTTTGGCTTCCAGGTCTCTGTTGATTTTACCCACTATTCTGTATGCCTGCTCGATTATGGAATGCTGCTGTTTGAACCCAAATTGGTTGTCTGGTATTAAGTTGCATTTAACAATATGGGTGTCATTCTTTTAAGGAATAATTTATGAAAAACCCTCGAAAGGGCAGATTGTTCAATACGATTTGACTTCTTATGGAGGTTTTCCGGGCTTAACTATGACTTTAATTTGGGCAACTTTCCATTGTTTCGGAAAAAAACCTAACCTTATTATGGAATTAAATAATATAGTAATGAACTTCATACCTTTTCCTGTGAGTTCTTTCAATACACGCCTGTGATTAAATCATAACCAGGAGCTTTCTATGCGTTAAGATCTGTGTGAATAGATAATTTAACTTTACTAAGTTTAAACGTAGTACTTAGTAACTGGTTTAGTAACAGCTAATTTGATATGGTGCCTCTAGTAGAGTGTAGATATCTTCTTCTTCTTCTGCAGGAATCACAGCTGCTAGGGGTGTGAAGATATTTGCGGAGTTGGTTTGGCAAATTCATTGACCTTTTCTTGATTGTTCATTGCCCATTCTTCTTCAACTTTGCCAATAGGTGGATTGAGTTGCTGTGGACGCTTCAACTTTCTAGTCGCCTTACAAAGTGAGTAGTCAGTTGCTTCTGTGGGAGTGAGGGTTACCAAGTATTGTTGAAGTTCTTGGTTTTGTAGATGATTGAGAATATCTTTGGTTTCTCTACTTGTTGCATTTAGTCGTAGTTTGTCTGTCGGGGTCTCGTATTTTGCCAGCGTTTTTTTAATCTCATTTTCTCTGCGATTTTTGTTTTAATTATCAGTGGGCAGTTAATTATTTATGTTCTTTCTGTACAGGCGTAGCCTGCCGCTCCGAGTATAGCTTTATTTATGTGCTCTGCTGCATCACATATGTCTTTTTCAGTTTTTAGTGGGATATCAAGATAGATCTTAGTCCAATCGAGGCACTTCATCATCTGCTTGAGTTTAAGCATTTCATTTCACTGTTGTGGCATAGGCTGCTCTGGTAGCATCAGCTTATGAGGAGGTGGTATTTGCTGCAAGTTGTCACTTACTACTTCTGCATATACCTGGATTTACATGACTCTGGGCTGAAATAAGTGGTGGATTTGGATTATTTGTTCATTTATTCCGTAGTTGAGAGTATTTATTCTTTTTCCATTCTTTATAAATGGTGCAACCTCTATAATTTGCTGGGTGATTGTCATTACATAGCACGAATTTTACCTGGTTATTTATTTCTTTTCTTGCTGTTTGATAATTGCCTGCGCACTTTATGCAGCACGGACTGTGATTGCAGAAGCTTTTAGTGTGAATATAACATGGCATCGAGTGCACTGGAGTATATCGAGTTTTTGGTGTGAGGGTTCAAACTTTACTTTGGAATGCATGATGAATGCTCACAACTTGGTAGATGTCTTTGTTGTCCTTTTTTGGTTTTAGCTATACGTAAAATAACGGAAATGACGTTTTAGTACCCCTCTGTCTTATATTACTAATGTTTACCACGCTATGTCCTAATTTTTCTCTTTCTTCCTTTACCCCAGAAATGGAAAACATATAACCTCTGTGTAACCAAACAGCTAAAACCTCTGTGAATCAGACTTTCACTTAATTATATATAACTTAATAAACAAAAGCGGTTTTTTATAAAAACATAATATTACTAATAAATAGTATAGACCTAAGATAAGTTATTTATATAGTGAAGTATATCAAATGGATATAAAAAAAATATATGTAAATATATGTAATAGTAAAATTATTATAAGTAAATTATTCGGTCTTTTTACCGTAGGCCGTTATATTTGATAAGGCATTGTGATCTATATGATAAACGATAACCTACGGTATGCAATGATTAAATATGTATTTAATCATTAATAAAGGAAACGTATAATATACCAAGATATGAATATATATATATATATATATATATATATATATATATATATATATATATATATATATATATATATATATATATATATATATATATATATATATATATATATATATATATATATATATATATATATATATATATATATATATATATATATATATATATATATATATATATATATATATATATATATATATATATATATATATATATATATATATATATATATATATATATATATATATATATATATATATATATATATATATATATATATATATATATATATATATATATATATATATATATATATATATATATATATATATATATATATATATATATATATATATATATATATATATATATATATATATATATATATATATATATATATATATATATATATATATATATATATATATATATATATATATATATATATATATATATATATATATATATATATTTATATATATATATATATATATATATATATATATATATATATATATATATATATATATATATATATATATATATATATATATATATATATATATATATATATATATATATATATATATATATATATATATATATATATATATATATATATATATATATATATATATATATATATATATATATATATATATATATATATATTTATATATATATATATATATATATATATATATATATATATATATATATATATATATATATATATATATATATATATATATATATATAAAACTCAGCCACGCCTTTGTGTATCCCAAATTAGACTAGTATTAAGACCATACGAATTAAAATTCGGTCCAAAGTCTATCTCATCGTCAAAACACAGCAAAGGCAGGTTATTTAAATAGACATGAATCCTCTACGAAAACAGTTATTAAAATGTTATTACCTTATAAATCTCACTATTACTATCCACCAAAAAGCACGGAACGAAAAATAACTTATTGAAAGTTAGGCAGGCGGAAATAAATGTGAATAAGAGAACATTCTAGACCGTGCGTGGGTATTCATAATTTTTGCTCTACTACGGAGCTAGTGGCGTGGCCACGTGAACTTCGCGCAGACGGTTATTATTTTAAAATATTTGAAAATACTTGGCGGCGTATTATTTAAAAGAAATTCGACTTGATGGAACGTATTATTTTAGACATTTTAATCATTGAAACAACTCTGAAATGTTCAGGCACAAATAAAACAGTTGTTATTGATCTTCTTTTTCAAACCAGGCAAAGAAAAAGTTCAGCGAAATCTCTACTCTTCTCGTAGTTTCACTACATATGAAGACATCAGGGATAATATTCTCTTCCTACACACTTTTACTGGATGTGACGCGACATCTGCTCTTTTTCGTAAAGGGAAAACTGCAGCTTTGAAACTTTTCACGAAACGTCAAGACTTACGTGAGGCAGCTCAAATTTTCAACCACAGTGATGCTTCTCGAGAGTCAGTTTCTTCGGAAGGAATACACATCTTCCTAGATGTGTGTGGCGTTCCGGTTAACCAAGATGAATTGAGAGTATTACCAGTTACCAGTGCTTTATAAGTCCGTCCAGTTTAGTCGAAATAAATTATTAATAAAAATTATGAACATTATTGGACCTAAAACCGTACCCTGTGGTACACCATATTCCACACTGTTGCTTTTCTACTAAAGATATTTTTTGTTTCAAAAATAGATATATATCACTGCCTCAGAAGAAGTGATCCCACACGACTACAGAAAACATCGATAAAGCTGGTCACTGAGAGGGTTTCATAGGGAAAAAAATTATTGCATTTTCCATTTATCAATTAGTATGTAGCTTAGGCCTCCTGGGGAAACCACAGAAAATTAATTACTCCTGGTGGTATGGAATGAGATATCTTTAAAACAAGACTAAAGAAGTGGCAAATTAAAGGTTTTAAAAGAGAAATTCAAAATAAGTACAGGAAATTGCAGAATGTCATAACAAAATTTTTGACTAAAATCAAGACACCGCAAGTAAGGTACTCATGATACAACATAGATTATTCCCTCTCTCGCACTCTCTCTTTCTATCACTCTGTATGCATTGTATGATGGGTAGCCGTCAAATTATAAAATTCGCTGGCAGCAGCCAAATATACTTAAATTTAGAGGTAATTTTAATCTCTGTGATCATACCAGCTGGTACACATAATATTTCGAACTTCCATAATTCACCATTTTTTTTTCAAAATTAATATTCAAGATTATATTACCACCAACCCGGAGATGAGAATCACGATTAACGTCCTGCAAAAACCGAGTGCAATCAATTACCTTATATCCACTATAATAGCGAAAAGTCCACCAAAGCGATCCATCACGCTGACCAAAATGACTCTCCGCAAACCAAAAATACTCCGTTTCCTTTACACAGCCCGGTAATCTTGTTAGTTTTAATAAGCCCACCTGCTCCACTCAACTGCGCCATCTTTCGTGACCGCCTCGCAGGAACCTTTCATAATATACCGCGGCAACAATTTCCTCAGCTCACCGATCGTAATATGAGGTGAATGATAAGCTTCTTAATTTCCGAACAACTTCCAAGGAAACTTTTCCGGAGACTCCATGAAAGGCTGCCGTGCCGTATATTCACGTAATTAACTAACGAGGTGGTTATTCCCGCGCCGCCCGCTGGCAACCCAATTAATAGTCTCCTCGTTAGCGGTGCAGGTCGAACCATCCGATGAATTTGCTAATCAAGAACAATTTCAATTTATTGTTCGCAAGTTGGCAATTGGCGAGTTAGTTTTAGTTCAGCGCCGGTAAGCGTCTGGCGTGTCAGAAATTAATGAACCGATTTTTAAATAACTGCCTTATTTATTTTCTTTAGTAGCCACGGTTTGTACAAGACTGGTCAATTAAGATGGCCCGCTATAACTTAACTTGGATACGTGGCCTTTTACTATCCACTTCTTATGGCCTTAGTCCACCCATGAGGTCAGAAAATGGTCGTTTCGACTTCTCATCTTCCTTTAATGAACACTAAAAGGAATTTGAGAAATTTTAATCAGAGTAAACATATATGGTGACTTTCGATCATCGTTATTGTAGAAAAAAAAACAGATTTTTTTCCGGGTTTGTAGAATATTTCGTAGTCAGTATTCTTCTAGTTTTAATCGACAAAGAACGAGTCTGATTATTGATAGAGAATAAACCCGTTAGAAATCGGTAACTAATTTAAACTTTCCACCAGAAATATACGGGTTGAAGCGTTTTACTGACCAAACAATAGCTAACAGCTCGTTCTTTCGTACTATATTTGGACTCGGCGAAAAGTGTTCTAGATCCATAAGTGATAGGAAGATCTTTTCCCATGAGGCCTTGTGAAAGCCATAGCGTATGCACTTGCATCCGTTGTTTATAAGAATGATTCGTCAAAATAGGAGAGAACATTAAAGATTGTTTCAACCTTTCATATCAATTTTTTTATTAAGTATCAAAATGAAATAAAGTGTATTTTTTAAGTAATTTGGTTATTGGCTTGATATGCTTGCACAATTTGAAATATATCGTGTGTAATAAACGGCTAGTCTTACAAACACCGCAAATAAAATATACGTATCCTTCAATTTTCTAAAAAAGAAAATTGAGCGACTTGTTAAATTTATTTCAAAGTCATAATTTTAAACCATGGTGAAGCTTACAGATGCGAAAAAGACATTAATCGTAAATTATTTTAATGTTGGTTGGTATTTTAATTTTAATGTTGGTTTTAATGTTTAATTGCTATTGCCAACCATTTCCAACTTGCAAATTTCATTTGAAAAGAAAATGGATGCAAGGTGAGGATTTAGCATAGGTACCCTCATAGGGGAGGAGCTGCAAGGAGAAGCTATTTGATTGAAGATAAATAAAAGATACATTGGATAAGAAGAAACCCCTTTGATACAGCTTCAACAGCTTGTCATAGTACGCTGTTTCCTGCTTCCTTGTGGACAGATAGACCGTTATCTGACCTCACCAAGGAAGCAAGACTGCTCTTTGTAAACAATTATGTTGACAGAGATGCAGATTTCTTGTCGAATGTCATTTTCTCCGCCAAAAAATGTTCAAGTCATGCCACGATGGGTCACTTCGTGTAGGTGTAGGGAAAGTGTGAAACGAAACTGGGATATTCGCAAAAGGAAACCAAACTAAATCGTGGCAGGATGAATCAAAAAAAAGTGTGCGTAAACCAGAAGGCTACGAGGGAAAACGATTTATTATACTTCATGCGGGTAGCAGCAAAGGGTTTGTTGCTAATGCTGCACTGATTTATTCCACAAAATCGAAACTAGCAGATTATCATGGTGATATGAATGCATATATCTTTATGAAATGGCTGGAAGATTGATTCCAAAGAAATTGATTCCAAATTTAGATGAACCATCTTTGATTATTATGGATAATGCCTCCTACCATAGTATCCTAGTGGAAAAGAAGCCAACGACTTCATGGAATATACCTCAAATAATTGATTGGTAAGAAAAATCAAATATAGCATTTAAGACAAATATGTTCAAACCACAGCTTTTGAATATTGCAAAACAGAATCGGAAACCAACAAGGTACAAAGTTGATGAGTTGTTACAAAGGAATGGTCATGAGGTATTACGACTGCCTCCATATCATTGTCATTTTAATGCAATTGAGATGATATGGGCGAATGCAAAAACATTTTTTAACAAACATATTGGGGAAGACGGTTATGGAGATGATAAAGCACTTGCTATGTGGGAAAAAGCTTTAGAAAAGTGTACCCCAGAAGTATGGTTAGGTGTTGTAAAACACACTGAAAAGGTAATTATGGAATGGTACAACAGGGAGCACATATTAGATGATATACCTGAAATAATTATTAATCTTAACGATGACGAAAGTGATTCGGATAGTGAATATTCCGACGGCAGTTAGAACAGTTTTTGTATCGTGTTTTGTATAGGTGGGAAAAATTATTTTACCTAATAAGATTAGCCTTTCTTTTATCTTTGAACTAAGTAATAAATGACCTTGGTCATTTTCCTCGGTCATAGGTTTTATGTGATAGCGCGTGAAGGAACAGGGATAGGACTTCTGACCTGGATCATTTATATGGATAAAGTTTTGTTTATTTAATTAAATAATAATACTAACATTGATGATATGGCAAGTACGCGTGCGAGTTATATTCGACAACCCATATCCATCGCAGTGGTGAATATATTGTGTATTCGATTGTGAATGTATTTGTAATATAGGTACCCTTTTTTACTGAAATAATATCGTAGAATTAACTATATAAAAATCTAATCTAGATTTTTCACGTAATATCAATAGCAAAAGTTTGAAAACATCCGTCAATTCGTAATCGTCATCCAGTATTCATTATACGCCATCCTGTCGAAGTAAAGCTGTAGTTTTCCAGCTTTATTTTTAGTCGAACTATATCGGACGCGTTCGCTTCTATTTCGCGTTTTTTTTTTTGAGGGCACTTTTATGAATATTTGCTGTAATAACATACCCGCAGCGATAATATTTTAAAACAAACAGAAAGCGGAGCGTCCTTTCCCATTTCTCCAGAAAAATACACCAGAAGTCCATTATCGAGTCCACAAATCACAATCAGTCCGGATCCTGAATTTGTGCAAGCCCCTAAATTCCCGGAATATTTTAATTCCTAACGGCTAAAAATGCATTAGTGGTAATTTACAGCTTATTCCAAAATCTGACTTCGCGATCTATGGCTTTATCTGGAACTCTTTTGCTCCTGTCATAACGGGAATTTGCATTTCCCTATCTTCGCCAAACTTTTAATGGATCCGAAATGGTAATTTTATTGGCCCGAGCCTTTATATTAATCTCACACTCTGATTAGGGTTTGACTAAAATATGGCAGCGCTAAGTGCGACCGAGAAAATATGAGATTAGGAGATTAGGAAGTCAAAAAGTAATATTATTTATTCGTTGAGACATAAAAATGTATAACAAACGTCATAACTGACAAGCATAGTGTTAAGAAATTAACATTATATTAAATTTCGAATGACAGTATAAACTTTCAGTATAAACTTTGTTAATTAATCTTGTGTAATCAAACCACTCGGCTAATGCTAGAATTGTAGTGTTTATATTGATCTAGTATCATTAATAACTATTATAAAATTCTTAACAGATTCTAGTTTTGCAATGATATTTGACCACCACGATTTTCCTGTGCCTATATCAAATATTTAACATAATTTTTTGTCACTGCGTATATTCCGATAATTCCCATAAAAGAACTTTTACACACTAAAATTTTTTTTGACAGAATATGAAACTGTGCTTGAAATATTTGCTCCCTGTGTCTCGAATTTTTTGGTCGCTTGAACTTTAGTAGTATAGTTTTACAATACTGTAAAATAAAGTTATCTTATAGACTAATAAAGATATTTAAAAGTACAGACTCCGAAGATATTTAAACGAGGTTCTCGCTTTACGTCACTCATTTCACAGCAATTTTCATTTCCCGTTATTCAGGAAGTATTCGAGCTCTTGTTTATTTTGTAATACCGATTGCAATTACTAAAATGAAGTATTTAATTATATTTCTCGAAACACTTTTATTTCACAAACCATGTTTCCGAACGAAGCGAGCAATAATATTAATAACTGAAATTCAGCGGATTTAATGAATATTATAGACTTCTAAATATGGAATGGAATTTCATTTATTTTATTGTCTTGAAATTACATTCCTATTATATTTGTACGTATATATCAAGAGGAAATATGTCAAATCATATCTGTATCGTCGAAATAATGCCGCTCTGATTTTTTTGTGAAAACATTTTATTCGAACAACGCCAAGTAGAATAAATGTCAGGTAGTCGTTGCTATAATCTTGCTTCATTCTAAAAACAGGTTATGGGCGCAGACTCTTGCATTCACTAGAATGTTGTTTATGGATATCATAATACAATTTATGAGAAACCAGCCACACTGAAATTAACCATCAACGAGTACAACACTATACTCAGAGGAGATGTCTTCTACTCTGACTTATAAATAAGTTAGGAAATAAGGCAATGGTTCGCAGGGCTAGGAGAAATTGCTTCACGGTCATATAACAATAGGAAGAAATATTTACCAGTATCAGGTCTATCTTTACCAAGTTATAATTTGTTGCTAAGTGGCAATAATGTATGAATTCCCATGCTTGAGCGGGAAATCAAGAACTAAAAAAATAAATTTTGCCAAAAATGAGTAGATAATTAAATTAATTTAATATAATTAAATTAATAAAAAAAATATATTATTTTAATTAGGCCTTTAGATGGAAAAGAAATAAAAATATTCAACCCATAGATGAATACCCGAAATGAAGATTAAAAATCTATCCAAGTAATTTATTTGAATCTCTTAATTGAGCTGAAAGAAAAATTAAAGAAAAGATAGGGCCTAATCCTGTGGTTATTTCCACTTGAAAATTACGATAATAACAAAAAATATTCGGTATTTGGGTGTACTTAATGCTAGGATTTGTTGAGGTAATATAACGTACGGTAAACAGTAACCATTAAGTTGACTTTAATAAGAGAAAAAGATAAGGTATGGTAATAATTAGGTAATACGATCTAATCATCTAATTAATTAATACGATAAGGAAACGGTATAATATACCAAGACATATTTAAAGTTAGTCCACGCCCTTCGGTATTTAAAAAGATTACTAGTTTTTATGACAATAAGGTTAAATGTGGCTTAAACCAGTCGTAAATCACAAAGGCCAGCCAAAATGTCGATAAAAACCGATATTAAATTCCTTAGAAAATAATAATAATAATAATTTTAGATACAAAAAGCTTAGACAAGTTTATATTCTAAGATTATAAATAATTGTACTACCCTAACAAATCCTATTATGCACTACAATAAATAACTACACGGTAAGAAAAGTAAATTGTTCAAGTTTTGTTAGGTAGGCAAACATGAAGCTGTGTCAAGAGAGTTCCTCGGAGCATGCGTTGCTATTTATAGACTCGCGTCGCCCTTCCTACTCAGCTAGGTGGACACGTGAGTGGTATTCGCACACTTTTAATTCGAATATGTTTGATTTATAGGAACCTTTCATCGAGCACTAGATAAGGAAGGACAGTTCCTCATTCGTCGCGTACGGAAAGTGCAGCAAATTTAATACATACAAAAAAATCTACTATCCTTTCTCCCCGCAAAAAGGAAACGGACAATAACTGTTTTTTCGACTTAAAATATTCCCCGCTATCTATATCTAGACAGGAAATTATATATAACATTACGTGCATCATAAGGAATCCACCCTGGGTGTCTTAATACATATAGAAGGTGCGTTTCACAAAACCACCTTTCCTAAAATTACAGCGGCCCTATCACTTGGGAACGTTCCTCATATTGTAGGCAGCTGGATATTCAACATGCTCTCTGAAAGAGCAGTACAAATCAGTGCAGGAGACACTGTCATAAGAGGACTGGTTGCGAAAGGCTATCCGCAGGGAGGTGTTTTATCACCACTGCTATGGAATCTGATTCTTGACAGCTTCCTAAACCACCTCAACATGGAAGGATTTTATACAATTGCATACGCAGTTAACCTAACGATACTGCTTAATGGAAAATTGGCAGGCGCCCTCTGCCAGAGAATGCAGATGGCCTTAAGAATAATCGAAAATGGTGTGAAGACAGGAAGACAGAAATGGTACTCTTCACAAGGAAAAGAAAACTGGAACCAATAAGAGCACCCGTTCTCCTAAACACAGCATTAAATTTTGCACCACAGGTGAAATACGTGGGGGTAACTTTCGATGCTAAACTAAACTGGAATCTTCACCTCGAAAGCAAAATAAATAAGGCCTACATATCATATGAGCAGTGTCGCAGGACCGTAGGGAAAACCTGGGGAATGAAACCCAGGGTGGTCCTGTGGATATACACTGCTATCATAAGACCAATGATGGCCTATGGAGCTGTTGTTTGGTGGCCCAAGAGTCAACAAATAACAGCAATACTCAATCTATGCCAGGTACAAAGAGTTACCTGTCAGTAATATAAAAATTACGAGAATACAAGAGAACTGTTTTAAGGTGGTGTATGTAGATTTAGAATAAATTAAAATTCCCTTAAGTTGTGAATGAAATCATACCAAACAGATCCACGTAATATAGCCACTCACCATATGCACTCATATAAAATACTAAGTGAGATATTCTAAAACATTTTCCTTTCCATTCATGTTTAATAAGCTATATAATCCAAAAATTACATTCTTATTTACATCTGGCAAGGAACTGTTTTATGACTTATCCCGCTAGTGTAGATTCCCTCCTAATTTATTATTCCTTTTGGTAGCAGATCCATTGGAGCGTGTTCCCTAAAAGACGACCATCCCGAGGCACAATTAGAACCATAAAATCTCACCAATCCTTCGCGAACAATAAAATTATCAAATTATAATATTTCACAGAAATTTAATAATAGGAACGGATGGCATACTTCAATTACTCCGTAGGATAATAACTTGGAAGGATATAACAAACGCAGCGACTATTCCAAATTAATTTAATATCCCTTTTGAATCCTTCCCACACCCGAAGAGCAGTTTCACCAGGGGTTTGTTGTTTCTAAGATCGTTAGATAGATAATTTCAGCGGTAGGTATTAAAAGGATCGAAATTATGGGCATCTATTTCTACATACATGTGTACATATTAGTTCATATTCATATTCACTACTTATTGTAGTAGTGAAAATAAAATAACATGGGTTGAACCCCCGTGGACCTCCTGCCCCTAAATGAATTTTCATGAATAAAAATTGTATCATTATCTGGCTGACCATCATCTGTAATGGAAAACGTTAAAACGTTAAAAATTTTCAGGACTTGTTTCTCAAACATAATTAAATCTTTATCTAATTGATTAACGTCATCCCATGAATCGGCAGAAAACAGGAGGACAGCGTCATCAGCACAAGGAATTTTATATAAGCATTTGTTTGCAACTTAAAAATTATTTATCTAAATAAGAAATAAAATAGGCCCTATTACCCTGCCCTGTGAGACTCCCCTAGTAACAGTCATAGGATCACTATTGTCTATTTTATTTTGACATACTTGTCTGTTTGTTAAGTAGTCATTAAATAATTCCCAATTTATGCCTGGTACTGCAGTTAATTGCAATTTGCTTAATAATATTTCATTTACTGATAATATGTACTCTAGTTAATAATATTTGAATCTATTTGGTCTACTATGTCGATGGCATTACGCAAATCTAGGAATACTGATAAGCATTTTTTTCTTGTGTCAAGGTATTTAAAATATTTCTCAAGAGTTAACTCAAGAATTACACTTTCAGTAGATATATTTTTCTTAAAGCCAAATTGATTGTTGGGAGAGTATTATTTTTTGTTAATTACTGATCCAGTCTGTCTTTAAGGCTATATTCGAAATGCTACAAAATTATTTATGACTGATATAGGTCGACAGTTTGTTTGTATCTGCTTATATCCTGCTTTAAATATAGGTATACGGATCCTTGAAACTGTATTTGTATTTTACCACTTAAATATAATATAAGGTAAGTGCCATATTTTTGTCAATGTCCCTAATTTCATGTATTTTGAGAGTTTTTATGTCATATTAAGTATTTAATTCAACCAACCCTGTATTTAGTAAGTGAATAACTTGGACATCTGGCTACCTCGATTGACGGTTATTATATTTATTACCGATCTGGCGTGATTTAGAAAATTACCTGCACAGTCACGTGTCACAAGTTGTGGTAGAAGTGCCTCTGGATTACTAAGGTAACTGAACGTTGTTACGAAAATCTTAAATGTAGATTGTTTGAATCTAATTTCTGGTAATATAAGTACGTCAGCAATATTAGGTATGGTTAAGCTCTTGCCTGAATACACATTTAGGCTTTACTTGTATTATATTAAATAAAACATATAGATGATGAAATTCGAGAAGCAATAAATGTAGGATGTCCCTATTTCCATTACCACTGTCGAAATTAAGGCTAAGAGTATGTTTTTTTAACTGAAAACTTCTTTAGGCTCGCTCAGCACTTTTATTTTTGTGGGTGTTGAATGAGACTGGGCCGTCGAGACGCGTCACGCTCGGCTATGTAACGCTCCTTCGGGTAAAGTTGGCTCGAGTCGACTAAGTGAGAGAGGATCAGTCGGCAGAGCGAGACAGTATAGAGAGTTTGTGGGTATTGAATGAGACTGAGCTGTCACGTTCGTCTATGTAACCCTCAGTCCACTCGTTGACTAAGCGAGAGAGATAAACTTGAATCTAAAGTACATACAGCATATTTTAGCTTCCACAGGCCTATTGTTTCATTCTTAGAATATAATAGCAGTGAAGAAGTTTAATCGGAGAAAAATTCCATAATATAATTCACAAATATTATTGTTTTTCTTTATTTTGTAACTAATCTTACTTCATGGGTACAGAGATAAGAATAAATAATTTTATATAACAATATCGATATTATCTTCTGTTGATTCACCGAACTAATCCATTATAAAACATAAATGCAATTATATAGGTATTGTAACAGGCGTATTTTTTAAAATAATAATATCTGTTAAGAAGAGAGAAATTTGTATTTATTGTTTCCTAAATAAAAGAAAATATAATACATTTTATGAGAAAACAAGGTTCCATCAGGACGTTCCATCTGATCGGGTTACCGTCCAGTTGTTTTCCGCTCTGTATCGAATTGAATTGAATTGGATTGAATCGAATCGACTGCCGTCGCAGTACTTGCTAAACATGAGTAGGTATTTTGGAGCGACATACAGTGGGGCGGCATCTAGCGCCTGAAGCATGGTATCGAATGTTATCACAACGCTCGCAATTTCAAA
>CAXKVY010003019.1:0-19906 GCA_964058915.1 Tetropium fuscum | reverse complement strand
ATAAGAAATGTCAATTCTAGCTACTGAGGCAGCTAGAGGCATGTAAGCTTACTTGAAAATAAGAAAAAAATCCATTACTTACTTTGTTTTTAAAAAGTAAGAGATACATTTCCAAAAAATTGTCCTAATTTCAATAAAAACGCCGTATATTCAAAAATAAGCGAGATATCAAAAATCGGCCAAATTTGTTTTTTCGAATTGGTCCATAGATTACCCCGGTATAAAAAATTTAACTCGATTTTGGTTTTCCTAAATTCTCGGTAAGAATGAAATTTTGATTTTTTTAGGGGTTTAGTTTACACCCCCGTATATTCCTTTTTTGAGCATAATGGAAAATTGATATTCAGACCAGTTTTTGTCGATGAAATTTCCAAAAACGTCCTGAAATCCGTATTTTGATATTCCATATCGTTCAGAAGATATATGTATCGAAACTTACCCTAAAAATTTGAATTATTCCAACCTATTGGCCAGCAGTGTAGTTCTCTGAGTAAATACTTACTTGTAAATCCATTTAGTATGTAGTTAGCCTATACGGCTAGGGCCGTTGCTCTAGGTACTTGCATTGCAGGACGCTGCCTATCATCAGACATTACTAATGTCTGATGGGCAGTAATTAGAACGCGTGGAATTAGAAATCTTGCGATGGACACGTATTATTACAACGTTACGCTATGTTTTTTAGTATTATTTTTATTTTTTAAATTATAGGCATTTACCTATTTTGATTCGTAATCGATCTGCGTATGTTTGTTAATTATTAATTTATAATTGTATTCACGAAAAGTATTTAAAAATTTACTTGATATTACATAATTTTTCATTATCATTATTATCAATATAAAGTCTTGCACTATGAATTTTATATCTTTAGATACATACGTATATAAATACATGAAATATATTTTTCTCGTCAAATCGATGAACTCTCTCAGCACCGTTTATTCTGTTTTGCCTAATATTATCTTTATGAGAGTGAAGTAACATTTTATCGAACTAAATTTTCAATATCTTTTCTCGTGAATACAAAATAGTCTAGTCTACATGTAAACATGCAATATAGTTGAGAATGTCTAGATATATAGGTAAAGTATTTATTCTTCGATCAATGTTTCCAGCGTTTGATCTGCAATCATAGGCGCCAACAACGAATTGAAATATTATCGTTGAATCTTTCATCCTATAGGGACTAGCACATTGAAGACAGCAAAAACAGTCATTGATAGGTTTCTAAAGTGGCCCATATTAAGCTGAACAATTTGTTAAAAATATATTTCAGAAAATCCTAGCATTTCTGGAGATATTCCAAAATACCGAAAAAATCTGATTTTGTTTTTTGAATATTTAATTATTCCTTCAGTTCTAATTAGACCTTTTTTAATTTTGTTCATTTAGTGGCTCCTTCGCACTTTCTTCGCATTTCGCAGTTAAAACAAAGCTGTCACCATAGTCTTGGCCGCTGTCACTATCGTGTTTAAAGGAATTCTAGTAGTAATAGCTTTCAGTGGTACAGCGATATTTTCTCCCTAAATCCATGTCGACTATTTTGTAGAATAATAATTTTGGTTAAGTAAAGTTTTGTATTCGTCATTCATATTGAGAGAAAAAAGCTCCTCTGGATTTTTGCGTAGGACCCATCGTTTTCGAATAAAAAATCAAAAACCCTGTTATGGCACCTGATAGTTAATGGAACTCCTATAAATATTATGGAATTATGAGCAAATTTATTATTGCAGTTATATTTGCAGTCATATTATGTGATGCAGTTATATTTGCAGATTATTTAAAAAATCTAATTCCGTTTCACAACATTTAATTAATTAGATTTTTTTAACCAAACTCCCTGTATTGATTCCTTAATAGCATTTCTCGAGTATAGTTTATATAGAGAAGTAGTATAATTTTCTATGTAGAATATAGTCTTTTTTAGCTATCTTGGCGTATTTATGCATCAATTTACGCGTTACTTTTGTTGTTTTTAGTCAATTTCTGGAAACATCAGCGACGTATGTTTGAATTAACAGCCGTATTTTATTCTGATTTTTGAGAACGATTTCTATCGAAAGAAAAATTCAAAAGTGCCGAAAAAATGCGCGCTCATACGTGACGTCATGTATCCTACGAGCTTTAACATGACACAACGGTGTATTAGAACTATATTCCAAAGTAGGTTCCCTGCTTTTTGACAGGTGACGTTGAAATTGACTTTATTGACACTTGACCTCTGCTGATAAATAATCTAAATTTGACATGAAAAACTCCATGCTAAAATCAACTTCCCGCAGATTTTCTGCACTTCCCTTAGGAAATCCTGGCTCCATTTTCTTACATTAATGTACAGAAAACACAATTCGTAGTGGAACGCACAAAAGATAACCACAAAACTAGGCCTAAACAACTACAGCTGTGGGCATGGGCTATTTAGGCGTTCTGACAAATAATGCTGCCAACTTAAATCCATGCTGTGTGACGTCACTCAGCCCCAAGGTCAAATAACTGTTTAAAATTCCATAATAGATGTTTATTTTTCTATTAAACACTGTGAGTTTTATATTCTAAACAAAGTTGAACGAGGTGAATATATATCATTCAGCTTTCCAGTAAACATATTTGTTTTGAGATTTAAGAATCTAGTGAAAAAACCCATTCAGGACACTCTGTATCTCTACATAGTCCAAAGAACAAAGGCTCGATTTGATTGCATAAAATTTACTAAAAATAATTATTAATAATTATTTTGTGTAGTTTTCTCAATTTCAGGATCAATATTTAATAACGATTCCGTTCCAAATTGCAAACAGATTTTAGCACTTTACTTTATCAATACGAAATAGGTGATAACTTGGCTTGTCAAAGCATTGTTAAATTTGAAATGGAAATTTGTTTATTTTAAATATTTATTCCAGCGATTCTCTCGCCAAATAAAATCCACTACACGAGAGTTGAACAACGGAATAAATACTTGTTCAACTCTCGTGCATTACAACACGGGACCGAGATATCTTTGTCTTGGTTTGCGATCTTATACTTGTGCATGTTTGTTGTGAATGTTTTGTGTCAGTAAACACATGTATGATATCGCGGAAAATTACCGAATATATCGCTGTTCCTAGTTATATTGTATATAATTATTTGTTAATTTTTAATTGCAACTGCCACTTTAATTTAGAAAATATCAACTCATATTCATCGCGTTCAGGAACTATTGAGTACTTCGTATAATGATTAGATGAAGGTACTTAAATTTGTTTGGAATATGTAACGGTTAGTAAACTATATCATGGTTATTATTGTCATATACCTAAGAAAAGAAAATATGTGTTAATAACAAGGTTGCCAGGAGACAAATAATATCAGAACTGTTTGAAAAATGGACTTTTGTTGAATATTTAATAAATTAAATTTTTCAATTTGTCTGGGTACATACAGGTACTTTCAGGACATACAATACATAAACAATAATACAATTATTATGCATTAGTTCAATATTGTTTAAGGAGCAGTTGTTGCAGAAATTGTAAAATCAATGCACCAAGTAAATTACCAACCTCGCAAGTTCATTAGTGATACGGTCGTCGAAAACATGTAGTTAAATTATAAGATTATATTACAGCGTACAAAAAAGTTATTAATTCATAGTTTTTGAAAAATAAACGTATAATTACGACGTGTATGTACACCAGAACATGAAAAATATTAACATATTACCAAAGTACCTCCGCTATTAATTTATCACCCATGACGTAATTTCAAATTAATTGTCTTTAAACTGGCGTTGATGAATTATTTATTACTTAAAATTAAATATTTGTCACGCCATATTTCAATTAATTATGAATTAAATGTAAGTACATGCAAAACAAATATTTTTCTAATTAAACTGACAGCTACATCTTCGTGAAGAGAATCGGATATGTAAAAAAATATGACCACCTACTACACCTACACCTACAGTGTTGTTCTAATGTACTACACCTACAGTGTTGTTCTAATGTGACGAAAAAATGTATAGGAAACATGCTCCTTTCTTCAAGCTCAAACAACTCCTATAAAAAATACTCCTATTGATCTCAGCCTATGGCATAGAATATGTTCCAGTACTTCTGACATTTATTCCAAATCGTATTTAGAGTCAGAAGGACTGAACAATTTTTCTTTTGCTAGCTACATTTGTCACAACATAGAGGGTGAGTTATTAAGGTCGCGGTTTTAGAGAAACCTAAGTAAAAAATTCTAAAAATATTTTCAAGATTGCGGCTCTTCCGGAAATACCGAAAGAGAAATAGTTTTGGTCAATTGAGTTCGGTTTGAAAAAAATTAAGATTAAGTGGCCACGAGGTCTGTGACAATTGTAAGCGTTCGATTGCAATGTTTTGTTAATGTAAGCGAAAATGAAAGAGTTGTTCAAGTTCCTCGTACCATATGATAATATTATATAGATACTATCAAAGGTACTACCACCAAATTTCATTATGATATCCCTTGCCCCTTTTATTTTATTAGCCGTTGCTAATAAAATAAAAGAATATTGGTAAAAAAATGCTAGTAGAAGAACTTCAGAACTTTTTCTAGAAGCATATATGGTAAACAGTTTTTTCATACTAAAGTATGCACTTGAAATTTAGTAACGTAAAATAATCGTAACGATTCCTATTAGTGGAGTGGATTTGGGTTTCGAAAACAGACCAACCCCAATGAAAATAATTTTTTTGCTCAGTCTATTAAGTCGTGTCCCTCCATCATTTTGGCATGGCTTGTGCAGACGGGGTCAAGGGGCGGGGGAGGGTAGGGGGAAACGATCAATTAAAAGCGGGGGAAAATCGTATTTACAGTGTATTTGCGCTGTTTTTGACTTTACAAAAAAAAAGTTGATAGAAGAAATGAAGAGTACGACACAGGCTCATTTAAAGCTGAGCGAAATCGAATAGTTTGTTCGCGAGATATCGCGAATCGTAGTTGCGAAAATAAGAAAAAGACTGATTTTTCATCGAGGGGGAGCGGAGTTGGAAGCTCATTTTTTTTTGTGGAAGAGCTATTATGAAGGAATTATGAGGCCATCGGCTGGGGGTTGTAGGATAAGCAGAAGAGCCCCCTCTCCAGATGGGGAAAAAAAAATTTTAAAATGCCCATAACTTCTCTGATTATTGACCGATCTTAAAAAATCAATACGCATTACAAAATCAATACAAAAATACGCTATACGATAGCATTAGCTAATATTTTTTTATTGCAAACCAACGCTTATTAGGGCGAAAAAAATGATTTCCTTGTTTTTTGAAATGGTGTTTCCGGTATGTGGGGAGGGGGTCGGGGAAATAATTTTGTTACCAATTGACAGTTTTTTCGACTTTTAATTATAGCCCAAAATATATAGATCAAAATCGGATGATCAGGAGGGGATCTAGGAGACTTCAAAGTTTTTACTATGCAGCAGGAGACCGCAGAGAACTGGTCGAGCTCAAAATCTAGGGGAAACGTTTTTCTTTTTTTCTGAATATTGACTGATCTTCAAAGTCATACGGCGTTGTTTTAGCTTTCTTTGTTTTTAATCGATTTCTTCAAAAAATTAGGAGATTTTGAATTCGATTCATGCATTTTTTTTATGTATGTTGAGCCATTACTTTGGAGCGGGTTAAGCAAATGGGTTGATATTTGCTGGATAGTATAGGGCAGCGTTTCTCAAAGTGTGCTCCGCGGAGCCCCAGGGCTCCACGAGCGATGCGGAGGGGCTCCGCGAGAGACTTCGGCAAGTTGTAGTGTATTATTTGACAACGGTGATTATGACCGTGGTGGGAGTATAAGACGGTGTGCTTCTACTCGGGGCTCGGGCGATATAGCCATTTTTTCCAAGTTCTTTCGCACACTACGTCGCGTTTGATTCACTGCTTGCTAAGCAAATACAACTTTGGCTTAGCATCGCATCAAGTGGGGAGTTTGACTGTTTCCCGTCATTGAAGGAGGTTTGTGAAGAGATGAATACAGAAGAATTACCTCAAAAAATAGTTACTGACATTGCTAATCATCTTTATTATAAACCTCAAACTTTATCCTTTCAAGAATACGAATAACTTATAGACCTTACTTCTGATTCTTCACTAAAGCTGGAAAATCAATCAGTAGCAAAATTTTGGTGCAATCTTAAACAGGAGCATCCAGATCTGGCAAAAAAGCTATTTCTGCTAAAAGCACAATAAAAATAAAAAACTAGGTTTTTCCATTTTGGTTTTCCTCCCACCTATTTTTTATTTCTTTTTGCAACTAAATAACATGCGGGGCTCCGGCAAAGTACCCGTTACAACTTTATTTTACTATTTTTAATTTTTTCTCTTAACCCGATAATGTGACAGCAAAAATGAGTGTTCTTTAAACAAGATATTACCTACATACATTAAAAAAAATGTTTTCTCATAAAATTCAATTTTTAAAAAAAATATATATTTTACATGAAAATTTTGAATTATCAGGAAAATGCGTGACCTTGAAAATTCAAAAAAGTTTTTTAAACAGCGGCGCCTGCGGTGACGGTTGGACTCCCCCCCCCACAATAGAGCTCTGGATTCCCACTGGTGCTCCGTCATATTAAATTCAACTCATAGGGGCTCCGCCGACAAAAAAGTTTGAGAAACGCTGGTATAGGGTATCATAGGGGAGCTCCTCCCGAAATTTTAACCTTTTGAAATTTTAACCATTTTTGGTACTTCCGTTTATAACGGAAGCCGATGCCATCTTTGTTATTTTAAATTAAATCTTATATTTTATTGAAATTAAAAAAAATTAACTCAAAAGTAAATGTAAACTTGACGAGTATAAAATCTTGTACGTTTAATTAAGGTCAATTAGGAGATATCTTTGTGAGTAGGATGCGAGGCTGGACGGACTATTAAATCGATACCTTTCCTAATGGTGTAATATACCTAGCTAAATATAGGCATAATTAAATTTGTTTTCATTATTATTTTAGATAAAACTTAGGTTGTTTATTTCTTACTTAAGTTTGAAGATCCAAATTCGTTGGAATGTATATTATTATATATAGTTATCTTGGTATAGTGATAATAAATTATAAGAAAACCCACCATTTGTACATTTGAATATTCACTGAAAATAATAATTTTAGAAGTTTTTTCAGGCACAGAGTAAAAGAACTTATATAATTTCTAAAATTCGTTTCCATGTATAATAAAAGTAAGTGGCATCTTATTTAACTTCTCCAAATATAGATTAAATATTAGAGAAAATAAGTATTTTCCGAACAAACTAATTTTATGTACCCAATCAGAATAAATGTTCTCCGATCAGCAGCAAAACATATTGATTTTGCAGACAGCTATTAAGCACCACAGTTGCTTAAAATCGCACGTGAAATACACCTCATACAGTTTCATAAATTCTTTACATTGGCCAAACAATGCAACTTATCGTTTTAAGTACACAATTATTCAGCTAATATTACAGCCCTGAAAAATATTCTAATGAAATAGGTCATAAATTTACTTACGAATGTAAGTAATTAAGTGAGTACGTAAGTAAGTAAGTTCTTAATAAAGAACAAAATTCTAAAACGCGCTTAATTATTTTATGTAGTTTAAACCCTCTATAGTTTAAATATCGTGGTACCTTTTTGCAAATACTTTATATGTTTTATTTGAGGCATCCAGGTATACCGTAATAAGATTTTATCTGTAAGCGTGACCCATAAAATGCGTAATAAATGAATATAAACCCCAATCCTCAGCTAAACAAATGTGAGAATATCCGTATTTACCACATACCACTGACTATGGGATTTCCTTTAGGCACAAAAGATCTGAACGTAAAGTGTCATGTTTCAAAAAAAAATATCAGATTTAAAGGTATCTGGTATTTAGATAGGTACGAATAGAATTAATATTGGTTAACATTTGGTAAAACTTTTGGTTTGAGGATAAAGGTCTTTCAGTTTGAAATAGGGGTAGGAATCCTACAGTTAGCAATTTGTAGATAAGTGAAAAGAACAGATGTCACAGGTCTGGTAAGCTTTTTAATAGGTAGGCCCTAATTAGGATACAAGGGGAAGACTTTTTAAAGCAGGGATTTGCCTGACGTGGACTAATAATGTTCTGCAGTAGGTACTTGATAATCTGTTCCATATTTATGTATATACATTGTAAATCTTGTGAAGATATGAAAATATGTTATGAAATCTCTGTTATGAAAGCCCCACGTTGGGCACCATTTGTGAATGAATGGATTTGGAGATACTTAAATTGCCCTACGTTGGTTGACAATTGAGTTGCATTGACATTATGTAAATATGTGAATGCTGTATTACGTTGTTTTAGAAAAATTTGTATAAAATGAGATGTTGTAAATGTAATAGTGTGAAAAATAAATCTTAGATCAGCTTACATTGGATACTTACACTATTTCTTCCCTATTGAATCCTTCTTTTATGGAGCCATCGTCAGCACTCTTTAGTTCTAGACGGTGTCCAATTAGTGAATTTATGTCATTATAATATTTTATTAAATTTATGGAATTTTGATGAATCTCAAATTGTATTAGTTTAAAATATTTCCTGAAAAGTTCAAAATAACATGAAAGAAGAAGTTGATTAGATATGACTATGTTTATTGTCATTCTAGAGGGGGTCAAATTAGTGAATTTATGGCATTATAATATTTTATTACATTTATGGAATTATGATGAATCTCAAATTGTATTAGTTTAAAATATTTCCTGAAAAGTTCAAAATAACATGAAAGAAGAAGTTAATTAGATATGACTATGTTTATTGTCATATATGGATTAATAAAATAAACAAAATCTAGAAACATTATATATATATATATATATATATATATATATATATATATATATATATATATATATATATATATATATATATATATATATATATATATATATATATACATATATATATATATATATATATATATATATATATATATATATATATATATATATATATATATATATATATATATATATATATATATATATATATATATATATATATATATATATATATACCCTACGCAAACCTACGTAACTTATATCTACTACATGGGAGCAAGTCCTCTGTCACAATGTTTCTTAAAAACTAGCACTTAAAAGTTTGAAATTGTTATTACGTTTAAAAATTATGTTAATCCTTTTTATTACCACGCACAAAAACATCACTTTTCTTGATAACAGTGGTTGGTACACGAACTAAAAATCGCTGCTAGGCTCTGATGGTGATGTCATCTAGCGGACTACCTCTGGAATGTTGCTATGACCGTTGATACTCTGCTATGAAATTTATTCACCCTCAAATCTTCAATTTACTGCTTCTGCCTCTATATTCCTTTATCACTTGAATTTGCGGAGAAAATTGTTTCCTTTTTCTTTTATATTCATCATAAATCTCTTCTGGGGCTGGGACGCTACCAAGCCTTCCACTTCTTACTCGTTAATTACGACGAAAACACTTATTTTACAGTTATTTCTGCTTGTATGCATTTTACACTAGTGTTCTTGCTTATTTAGCACAAATTTAAGATTATTATTTTAGTTTTGCCATTAATTTATAACAAATTTTTATGAAAAATAGGAGCGTGGCTGTTACCTTATCGACCGCCTTAGCTGGACTCTTTTTCTTGTCTATTGTTACTACGGATATGCCGTATAAAAAATATTTGCATTTCTTGGTTACCTTAATGATATGATGTTACCTTTCTTGTTATGATGTTATAATCTGGTCAATCAGAGTGATGCATAATATTTAATTAACTTAATTTTACGTGTACTTAATTTTAGGTTAACATTTACATAATTTTAAATTCTCGTACTAAATTTATTCGCATAAGGTCTAAAAATTGGTAAATTTTTAAACAAAGAATAATATGGAACATGTATAAATATATAAAATTTATGAAATTTCCAACAATTATTGGTACCCGAGAACAAAAATTTTAAACAAGTATTAGATGTGAGCGGCATATGATAACGAATAGAAAGGGACTGATGGAAAAAGGAAGAGTCATTTTAAAACTCCCGTTGTAGAAATGCTTTTACATCACGTCACGTGATCTGCGACCGTGGCGAATATTAAACAATGCACTTTATGATTGCTATTAACGGATGTCAGTTAATTACACTGGCAATAACGCATCCACTGTGTGAGAATATTTTCGATAAGTATAAATATAAGGAACTATTTTCACTTGTAGTATCTCCGAGGAAGTATTTTATACTTGGATTTATCAAAAGTCAAAATTTATGGGTAAAGGAGCTAGCGATTTTCTGAAGTTAGCGCTGGATTATAGATTGAATTATATTTGTCAGACACATATGCATTAGTTTTTGTGGTAGCCAAAGTATTCCGATATGAAATCACTACAGTAATTTGTTTTCAGAGGTGCACATAATCGTTTACGTTTTTACTTCTTGGATTTCTTATCTGTTAACCCGTATTTATTTATTTGCTTCTCAATCACTTATTTTCAGAACGCATTACTAATAATACTCATTTATCTTGTATTAATGATATGGCTAATAAAACTTAAAAACCATCGATAATGTTTTTCTTTATACTAGAATAAAATACATTAATTTAAATTAAGAGGTGACAGTAGACGCATGCGCAATCTACTTGAATTGTAAGAGGAGGTGTTTTATGGCCCATAATTTGTGTTCATCGTTCAAATTATTTAGGTTAGGTTAGATTTGTGTTTATTATACTTCATTTTTGTTAGTTATTATTATGTGGAACTAATTGGAAAATTAAAAACTGGCTTGGACCACGGATATATATTTATTTATATCCGTAGCTCGGAGTAACAAAATAATTGTAGTATTTACAAAGGTCATGTTTACAGTGTTGACATTACTGACGTCATCTACTCCGAATTGTTCGTTTGTAGACACTCACAAAGTACATGCTCGACCGTTTCTTCTTCTTGTTCACATCCTCTCCAGATGGGTGTGTCACGCTGCCTCTTTACTGGGATATCTCAGGAGATTTCTGGCCAGCTGACAGCTACTTGTTTCATCCCATAACGTCTTAAATTTATTATGGGTGTTTTCCTTGATTTTTTGGAATTTCGCTGCAATTGGTAGTGTACTTGAAGGACCAGGCACAAGGATTTTAAGGGTGGCTACCTTCTTGGCTAGTTTGTCAGCTTCTTTATTGCCGTTGCATTGTGAGGGTCCTTTGTCCCAAATAGGGCGATGTTATTCACCTGACAGGCTCTCACAAGCCCTGGTGACATTCCCATATTGACCCTGTAGGTATTTTATAATTTTTCAGGGTCAGCAGTGATTGTCTACAATCTGTGCAGATTGTCCGATATTTATCTGCCGGGCAATCTCTCCTGTGGCTAAGGTTATACCTGTGAGTTCTGTTTTTACTACACTGGCATTTTATCCATAGTCCACTTGCATTGGAATCGCAGATTTATGGAATATATACCTTCCGTCTTAATTGATCCGCCTGTGAAGACATAGTTCACAGTTTACACCTTCAACATTGGTCTCATCTTCACCATTAGTCTGTATGGTGTAAAGTTTATCAAAGACAAGCCAAGGCGAGATACCATCTGCACATGGCTGTAGAAGGAGTATCGTTTTGACAGCCTCAGTCCACAGGCGGTGTTTGGCCACAGCTCGCGTTTGGTAGTATGCCAATGGATTTGAGGCGAGTCATGATAGTCAAAGCTACTTCTTCTAGATGTAGTGGTAGAAGACACAGTATTAAATCCATTACTCTCGTTGGTGTTGTTCGCATAGATCCGGTTATGCTCAGACCGGCAACTCTTTGTACCTGCCATAGCTTGAGTTCTGCTGTTATTTGTTGACTCTTGGGCCACCAGACAACTCCATACAATCATCATCAATCATCAATAATCTCCATAGGCCACCATTGGTATTATAGTAGTATAATTCATTGGTATATCCACACGACCACCCTGGGTTTCTAAAAATATTTCCATAATCATTACATAAATTGTCCAGCCCAACTTGGGGCATCATTATATGAAAAACATAAATATAAAAATTATATTTATCACAATTGTCTAGCACCAACTTGGAGCTTGGAGCCATATATATTATACATACTTAATATAAATATATAGTTAATATAATATACAAAATCTAAATATATAGTCAACATAACCATCACAATTGGCTTGGGCAACATAAGCCTGGCTCCAAGCCAGCACTTGGAGCTCCGTGGAATATCCTCTTCTTTACGCGCACTGCTCATCTGAGATGGCTTCTAGCTCTTCTGATTTCTCCTTGATCCTGTCCAAGATGACCTTTTTGATAATTTTGCTCATCAATGGCAGTAGGCTGATCGGCCATAGTTTTGTGGGAAGAGGCCTTTTTCCATCTGGAGGGGAAATACCGCCTTAGAATAGCGTGTGTGATAGCTACTCCTTTATGAGGGGGCTTCCTGAGAATCCGGTTTCCTATCCCGTCTCGACCAGGTGCGCCAAGTGAGCTATGTGTTTCTAGTATCCCTAGGCTTGTATTTAACAGATCATGCAAGACACCATGTCTAGAAATCATGCACCGAGATCATGCACCGCACCGACCAAGAGATCATGCACCGACCCAAGCTGACTCACTTGCCGATACAAAAGGCTTTAGGAAAACAAAGTGTATCTAAGGAATTTGTAAATAAAAGCGAATTTATAGGCATACTACGGCATCCTACAAACCGACGACTGAATATTATTATTACAATACGCTTCGAACATAATAAATTGTATTATTTATAACCACATGGAAATCACACACGTAATTGCAAATTATTCCAGGCCAAATTGATATAATTTATGCAAATGTTATAAAATTATACGAATAAGTAAAATTAATGTGTTTTTATTATAGTGTTTCAGCGACTATCAATCAAATAACATGTTACGTATTTGTTTTATGCAAATTGATTTAATCTAGTTTTATAGTAAGTCAGATTTGCATGTATCATAAAACATAACAATGCGATTTCAATTAATTGTAGTCCAGGGAAGGTAGTGATAAAAATGTTGAAATTCATGAATGCCTGTTTCCATCTAAGTTTGAAACATAAATATGGCTGCACCGTAACCGATGTTTTTACAAGTTAATTAAATCAAGTAATAATAGAAATAATTAATTAACGTAAATATAGTACAGTTAACTACCTTTAAAAGTTCCCACTTGGCTCTCTAACTAGCTATGAGCCGAAGGGGTGGGGGGGAAGAAAGGGGGTCCACTTTTGGGTTTTTCGCTATATATGAAAAATTGTGAAAAATTGAAAAATACGAAATGAAAGCTCTTAAAATTTCTACAGCCTTCGTTATATACTTTTTCGAATTGGCAACCGTTTTCCACACGCACCGGAAAAGTGAAAATTTTTGAAAATAATATTTTTACCTCACATTTTTCATCAAACATTCCTTCCCATATACACTGCGCAACTTATATAACGCACAACCAAAAAGTTAACTCAAATTTGACGTTATGTATTTTCGACAGTTTTTGTTCGTTTTCGTCGATTTTTTTTTCAAACTGTAGGTTTTTCTCTTAGGAATATCACTGTCTTAGTTGTTTTGGTAAAACGAATGATTTTGATATTATACCAGGTGCTATAAAAATGTTATGTTTTTTTCCGAAATTTCAAAACGTCCTGTGGGCTATACAAGGTATTGCAAGTTATTGTAATTATAGCCAATTTAAAGCCTCATGTTTTTTCTACATTTATTTTTTTATTCATTTGTTTATCTCTGTTACTTCATGAAATACACCGTTTTGAAACACCATATGCTTTTATTCACATGAAATGCATTTATCGGACATCAAACAGCTAGCAAGCTATGGAAATCGAAGATTACACGTCATAAACTGACAACTGTGTCATTAGTTTTTTGTTGACAGTCCAGCAATAATTAGTGAATAATGGAACGCCAAACCAGAAATTTAACTCGTGATGAATGTGTTGAGGCAGCTACATTACATGGTGAAGGGTGGAGTTACAACCGCATAGCTGGAAGGTTGAGAGTGTCTCACACAACTATATCGAGAGCAATTCAAAGGTACGCGGAAACAGGAGAACATTCCAGACGGGCCGGTCAAGGTAGATCTCGTGTTACCTCTGCTATCCAGGATCGCTTTTTAAGAGTAAATGCTGTAAGACAACGATTTATAACTGCAACACATTTAAGAGCACAACTTCAAGACGCAGGTGGTCCACTCATATGCGTTCAAACTGTACGCCGACGACTGAGGGAGGCAAATTTAAGACCCAGGATTGCTGCTCGAGGACCCGCATTAACAGTAGATCATCGAAGAGCCAGATTGAATTTTGCCAATGAGCATGTTAATTGGATGGAAGCAGATTGGGAACGTATTCTTTGGACTGATGAGTCAAGGTTCAGTTTGTATAATTGTGACAGACGTAATCGCGTCTACCGAAGACCCGATGAGCGATACAGTCAATGCAATTTTTTGCACACAACTTTATATGGTGGTGGATCCGTCATGGTGTGGGGCAGAATATCTTGACTGGGCGAACGGACTTGGTAACTGTGAATGGAAATCTCAATTCTGACAGATACATCACAGACATTCTTGAAGCACATGTTTTGCCTTATGCCCCCTATTTAGGACCCAATTTTTTACTTATGCAAGACAATGCGCGTCCCCAAATGAGTCTTATCGTGAGAAATTATCTTGAAGAAGTAGGAATTGATCACATAGACTGGCCAGCCCGTAGCCCCGACCTTAACCCCATTGAACATGTTTGGGATTTTATCGGTCGGCGGTTACGAAGTGAGGGACGACAACCCCAAAATTTACAAGAATTGGACGCCTAGTCGAATTATGGAATGGCCTAGATCAGAACCTAATCAGAACTTTGGTTTCAAGTATGAACCAAAGATGTCGGGAGGTCATTCGCGGAAGGGGTGGAAACACCAGATACTAATTCTCTATTTACTTTTGTTTTGTTTCCTGTTATTCGTTGTTTTATTGATTAAAGCAATCCATTTTTCTAGGTATGTTTTTTGAGTTTTTGTCCTTTTAAGACCTTTTTCTCTTCTAAAACACTTTGCATCTCTCAATAAATTATAAGATATCAAGGAAAACAGAACGCAAAATGAGGCATTGAACCAGTATAATATATACCAGCAAAAAAGAAAGTTAATAAATTTAATAAAAATCACGTCAACTCAAAAATTGGATATTTTATGAAGTAACAGAGATAAACAAATGAATAAAAAAAGAAAATGTAGAAAAAACACGAGGCTTTAAATTGGCTATCATTGCAATAACTTGCAATACCTTGTATAGGCCACAGCACGTTTTGAAATTTCGGAAAAATACATAACTTTTTTATAGCACCTGGTATAATATCAAAATCATTCGTTTTACCAAAACAACTAAGACGGTGATATTCCTAAGAGAAAAACCTACAATTTGAAAAAAAATCGACCAAAACGAACAAAAATTGTCAAAAATACATAACGTCAAATTTGAGTTAACTTTTTGGTTGTGCGTTAAATAAGTTGCGCAGTGTAGTTCACGATGTTTTCCGAACATTTTTTTTTCATAGCGGATGTTTTGCGATTAAAACATTTTAAGTACATTTATATTCAAAAATGTTTAAAATATATTTTTTGTGTATGCGGAAAATAAATCTTTTCAAGAATATTTTACGGACAACTAAAAATAATCAATTTACTGTTATAACAATATATTTCGAAGAATCCCTAGGTAGGTAGGTTGGAATTAAAAAAATATATAAGGAAGCAGCAGTGATATTTTATATGAAGGAATGTTTGATGTGATACAAATCTTATTTTCGAAAATTTTCACTTTTCCGATGCGTGTGGTTCGAAAACGGTTGCCAATTCGAAAAAGTATACAGAACGAAGGTTGTGGAGAATTTCAAGAGCTTTCATGTCGCATAAAAAATTTTTCCCTACGACGCGACGCACCGTTTTCGACATATAAGAGAAAAACCCAAAACGGACCCTCTTTGTCCCCCCCTTCGGCTCACCTCCTAGACGTCAGTGCTTTTACTATGTTCACTCCCTAAGCACCCTGAACAAGTCTCTGAGGGATTAGCTTAGGTTCCTGCTCACGTACTAACTCTACACCTCTCTTGTTGACTGGACTATTGGCAAATGATGACACACGCTCTTGCAGGATTATATCTACGTATATTTCTGCATTTTGGTATTGAGGAACGACTACCAAGTCGGTGCCCTACATTCTATATTTATGCCACTCTAAACCATCACATATCAGCCAATTTTCTCAAAAGTGATTTTAATGTATCGTTCACCAGGGCGTTCGTAGACTCTTACAAGGCTTGCTTAGAGGAACATTCTCCAAAATATGGTTTCTTTATGCAGAAAGGAAAATTCTCCCTTACTTCATTAGTCAACACGTGAGCGACTCGTGGTGAAAACGATTATATGGTTAAGAAGGAAACATATTTGGATTGGCCAGCTCAATCACTTGACATCAACCGAATTGAGAATTTATGGCAAGATGTTGAAAGACGAAAAAATAAAATAAACTGTATTATACTCGTATGCCTTAAATATGTGAAGAAATGTTTAGGAGAATAATTTATATAAATATAAACCTCGTGTCAAATTTGACTTATTTAGGCTTATTAGTATGCTTATTGTTAACCGATTGTTTGAGTGTCTCATGTTCTTTGGACACTTTATCGGTAGGTGAGGTGTAGCCGAAACTAAACCTAAATGATATACCACTATATAATTTAAGTTTAGGTATCATTTATTTATAGCGAGTATATTAGGTAGGTACTTTTAAGTTGTTTTTTTGGGCAATTGTAGTCTCATTTATTAGTTACAACATGAGTTATAGTTTAAAATATTTATAATACTGTGAAAAGTAATGCCCGACTATATTTTGATAAATATAACTTATTTTTCTGATACGTTTTATATGTATTATTATATTATAGTATTATTATTATTATTTTATAGTAGCATTCAACGGATCTATTTTTAAAATTATCTCGAAGCCTGAAAAATTGAATCTGAATTCAAATCAGTAATTCATTCCGTGGTACAAATTATTTCCAAATGAATACTCCTACTCGAATTTCGTTGGTTCCGACACGGATGATGCTTCCATGTAGGTACGTGTGTAAAGAGATTAATCCCGACGACGAATCCCTTTCAATAAAGTTTCTCTGAATTAATTACTAGCAAAAAGTTGTCTTGTCAAAGAATACCGTATTAATTATAATTATTACCTTTTTTGCCACGCAGTTCAAGGAGCGAGCAGACTTAACCTGGAACAAGAAGACAGAAAATAATTAATTATTCAAACAAATATTTGAATTTTCTTAAATTATGTTTTACAGCATAACTCGTAGTAGGTAGATTTGGTATGCAAACACTGGATGTACCGAATTGCCTTCTATAATTAAAAAGGTAAGTAACTTTGTGACATTCTTGATTTATATTTTAAATGGATTTCGTAGTGTCTTTGATCAGATTGGAGGAACCCCTAGGCTCCCTTTACAATAAAATTTGCTTCATAGGAATTTTGAAAAGGAATATAATTATTATATAAGAATATTGGTAATGGCGGAAAGTACTTTATACCAACACGAAACTATAAAGCGATTCGTTGAAGATAATGGTTTAATCTTAATATTGTACGAATATGTATAATTTGCGTGTTTTAAAGCTTGAAGCTATTAGTAAATGCAAATGCAATGGTCACGTATATAATTATATTTAAAGAGAAAGTAAATTTAAAGAAAATCTTTAAACTTACATCAACACAAGGTTTGTTCCTATTTTGTGCAATAATTGCAGTTATTTATTATCTTTAAATATTTTTGAAATGCTAATTTTAAGAAGTTATTGAGTCTACAGAAAATGTACGTCAAAATGGCAACATTTCTCTGCAATCTTGCGTCATTTTGAATATTTATTTTGAAAAAATTCGCGAGGTACCGATCTTTATGTCAAATCAGGCCATAAATGGCAAAAATAGTTTGACAAACATACGTGCGCATTGACCCAAAATATTTTTTGAGGCATACCGATTATGGAGGATTCGGACGTTTGGACAGCAAATGTCAAAAATGTTCGCCATCTTGGAGCCGCTATCTTGAATATTGATTTTCAAAAAAAAATTCGAGCTTTGACCCCAAAATTCCCGAGATATTGATTTTAAAGTGGACCGGACCATAAATGACAAAAATAATCCCCCAGTTTCAAAATGCCATCGTGAAAATTGATTTTGACTTGAAAATACCCGACATCTCTCTTAAAAAAATCTTAAATGGGACCTCCTTGGAAAATCCAAAAGTAATTCGCACCGAACTGACTACTGACGTCAAATCTGAGAATGATCTGAGTTTATATATAAAAGGGAAGCTGGTAGGGGATGTGCAAATATTTTAGTTAAAACGCGTTTGGTTAGAAGGTCGTGGTTCCATTCTTCTTCTCCATTAGGTGGTGGTTCTATTTTTCTTCCCTATGACTTCTTCGCGTACGTGTGATTTCTTCGGAATGAAGAAAAATGAGGGGTTGTAGCTGCTTTTGCGTTGTCTCTCAAAATATCAAACATGTGTATGTCAGAAACGAATGATATAAAACAACTACAAATTATCAGTATGGGTTCTATAATAACCATTATTTTCTATACAAATTTAAACATGAAAGGGCGAACGTAATGCCTAACAATAGCCTATTTATCGAAGACCCTTCACCTGCACAAGGTGGACCGACGATTCTAGAATGAAAACCACCGATCAGTTATGAAATTGTGATTTGTCATGACGTGATTAAAACAAGACGTTTGTTTCTTCATATGCCGTGATTGATAGGTATTTTAACAGGAATTCTGGACTGCGAACAGAGAACAACGTTTTTTTTATATATCACTAGAGACCGACGCTGCGGGGAATCTCTGCGTGAGATATAGAAAATAGGAGAGAGACACTAAAGCCACTTGAAAGTAAATTTATTAATCATTGTTAGTCGCTTCACCGACTCCAGATTGAGTCATAATATTCACCTGCTTAGGTAAAAAATGGGAGATATAGTTCAAAAGTATGATATTAAGGTATATACTGCAATATTATGTAAATCTTGGGGATGCGCATATTTAAAAAGGTTTTTTTTATAGCACAGCTGAACAGTGGCTGCTGTAGGTAGACTTACATGTAGTAAAGCTTATTTTTTCAACGACTTATACGTATAATATGATCGAAATATATAAAGACTATAGTCATATCCATATTCAGTGAAGATTCTACACTAGTATTGATGCTCCGTTTATTTTATAATAGCCTAAAAGTTTGTATACTAAGAGATTACAATTTTAATGGATTATTAAATTATTTAAGAAAAATATCATCATACTACTGCAGTCATCGATTGTTAGACGTACCTTCGTAACAGTTGATAACATCGATAACGTTATTGATCAATTTCTCAAACCCTTAATTCAAATTAAGATGTTAATTTTATTTTTCAAAACTTTATGCAGATGTTTTCAAACTAAAAAGTAGTGACAGTGATATCCTAACCCATCGATGACTTTGATAGCTTTTCACTCTTCGCAGCCAAGAGAAGCTACGTTCTCCAGAACAGTTAGTAACAGTAATAATTTTACACACATGCGAAATGTCCACATTTGGATAATCATGTCTAGTTTCTCTTCCCGAATCCATATGAGCACATCTAGAGACATATGACAGCTATGACATATAGTATATTAAGTATTAAGAACGGTGAGATTAATTTACCGTTCGAAGACAATTTTGTCTGCGAAAGATAACCCTTAGCATTTGTGACGTTTATACAATTTTTTGCACGATCGCAATAAATGAAAATGAAGTTTGTTATACATACGTATTTAATTTTTTATGTAATGT
>CAXKVY010003018.1:0-12065 GCA_964058915.1 Tetropium fuscum | reverse complement strand
CTGCTGAAAAAGTTTGAGTTGAACAAGGAAGTATCCGATAAATTAGACAACCTGAGAGATGAGAAAACCAATATATTAAATATGATGTATGAGGATTCGACAAAAAAATATGCCGAGTTAAAGGAAGTCCATGAAAAACTTGTCAATGCGCACATTCTGTTGCAAAAGGACTGTGAACAGAATACAACAAAATATGAATCTGTGTTCTCATATTTAGGTCTGCAGACTGAAACTGCCAAAAATTTATCGCAACAGATCGTGCACCTTAAAGAAGACTTGCTGCACGGCGAAGCTTTAAGACGGAAATTACACAATACCGTTCAAGATCTCAAGGGCAATATAAGGGTAATTTGTCGGGTGAGGCCGCCAATTAAACACGAAGAGGAACGAGGTAACCCGCAATGCATAATAAATTATGTGGACGAGAAAACTATAGAAATTCGAAAGGGGAGGGAAAGCGTAAGTGCAATTAGTGGCAAGTCGAGCGATGTAAAGGCAGAATTTACTTTAGACCGAGTGTTTGCCCCTACTAGCACTCAAGCAGAGATATTTGAGGATCTGTCGCAACTGGTACAATCCGCTCTCGATGGATATGATGTCTGCGTTTTTGCATATGGGCAATCTGGTTCGGGCAAAACGTATACAATGCAAGGAGTGGAGGATGGCGATCAAATGGGTAAGATTTTATTATTAGTCGTTTTCAGCTATCTCGGCGTGTGTATGCATCAATTTACGCGTTCCGTTTGTTGTTTTTGGTCAATTTCTAGGGGAAATGTGTTTAGGAAAGGCTTCCCCTTGACATTCCTCGCTGTCTCTTCGCTGGGATATCTCAGGGGATTTCCGACCAGCTGGCAGCTACTTGCTTCATGCCATAACGTCTTAAATTTCTTATGGGTGCATGTTTTCTTTTATTATTTGGAGTTTCGCTGTACTTGGTAGTGTACTTGAAGGACCAGGCCCAAGGATTTTCAGGCTGGCTGCCTTCTTGGCCAGTTTATCGGCTTCTTTATTGCCGTTGCATTGTGAGTGTCCTTTGATCTGACAGGCTCTCACAAACGCTTGGTGACATTTTCATGTTGACCATTTAGTTATTTTATAATTTTTCAGGGCTAGTAGTGATCGTCTACTATCTGTGCAGATTCTGATTGTCTTGCCCGTTATATCTCTACGAGGAATCTCTTCTGCGGCTATGGCATACCTGCAAGTTCTGTTTGTGCTACACTGGCATTTTTATCCAGTCCAGTTGGAGTCGCAGATTTCTGGAATATATACCACAGCCTGCTCATTCCTTCTTCTTTGATCCGTATGTGAAGACATAGTTTTCGCCTTCAACAGCGGTCTCATCTTCACCAGTAGTCTGTATGGTGTAAGGTTTATCAAAGACAAGCCGAGTCGCAATACCATCTGCACATGCACACTGTAAAAGGTGTATCATTTTGACAGGCTCACTCCACAGGCGGCGTCTAGTTTGAGGTTGATAGTATGCCAATGGATTTGAAGCGAGTCATGGTAGTCTTAGCCACCTCTTCTTGATGTAGATCCAGCGGTGGAAGACACAGCATTACCTCCATTGCTCTCGTTGGTGTTGTTCGCATAGCTCCGGTTATGCTCAGACAGGCAACGCTTTGTACCAGGCATAGCTTGAGATTTGCTTTTATTTGCTGATGATAGCAGTGTATATCCACGACCACCCTGGGTTTCATTCCCCAGGTTTTCCTTGGGGAGGATGAACAACGTATATAATTTTAATGTCTCTTTTAAATAAATAATAGTAAACTGCAAACATTTATTAATCTATTCATAACCGGGCGACACCATGTGTTCAACAGAACGTTATCCCATGAAAAATAAGCGTAAATTGCGTATTTTCTTTTCGCTTCTATAGTTCGGTCCTCATATAAGCGGTCGTTATACAGGGTGGTACACTTTCGAAAGCGGAAACTTTAGAGGCAGACAGCGAACCACAAAATAATATCAATTTGTATTATAAACTATATTCGAGAAATGCTTCGTTACAAAGATATAGGGTGTCAAACTTTTTATCAAAAGTTCCAAATTCATTAATATTTTTAAAACTACTTTAGATATTTAAATAAAATTTGGAACCTTTGATTAGGTAATCTAGATACATATTTTTACGTTAAAATATTATTTTTCTTCCACCAGTGGCGTGCGTACGGACAGATCTTCGGAAAATTTTAATAAAAAAAATGGTACGCCAATGTTTTTTTAGAAACAAAAACTATTTCTAGAATCCTTGTTTAATTTACAACAGAAAAAGGCTCCTTAGTTTTTTCGTTTGACACACCGTTTGCCAGTAAAAAATTAAAATTCTTTAAGCAACTGGAATTCAAACAAATTTTAATCTATCATAGTAGGCCATGAAACAAAAATGACTACTACTGTCAGTGTTTTTGCATTTTATAATGACAGTCAATTGAATTGTGTCAGGTAATTTAATTTCTATCTATTAATAAATCTAGATTACCTATTTCAAAGGTTCCAAATTTCATTTAAATATCTAAAGTAGTTTTAATAAAAATTTTGACACCCTATATCTTTTTAACAAAGCATTTTTCGAATATAGTTTATAATACAAACTGATATTATTTTGTCGTTCTCTGTCTGTCTCTAAAGTTTCCACTTTCGATAGTGGACCACCTGTATAATAGTTACGGGTTTTTCGTTAATAAAAATTTAATTTGTTTATGCAAAAATTCTGAAATTTGGCATGCTGTAAGAGAACGTTCTTACTTATATACTGATTCCCCCCCCCCCCCAGAGGTGGCCTGCTAACTTTATATAAAGTTAGCAGGGCAACTATAATAAAAAAAATATTTAACATTGATATGATTGAAAGGAGTTTCAATTAGTTGCTAGGGAAAATAATTCGCGTTTATTTCAAGGCCGTTTCTGAGCATATATAGTCATTTCCGTGCGAAAAGACAGCAGGACACCCTCTAAATCGCTGTTATCGGTGGAATTAAAATTTTTTGATCTTAAAATTTGTCGCTCGGCTCCTTTTAATTAGTTGCTACGGAAAAAGATCGATCGCGTATGATTAATTCCCGTTATTCAAGAAATAAAGTCATTTTCGTGCGAAAAGATAGCAGGCACCCTCTAAATCGCTGTTATCAGTGGAATTAAAATTTTTTGATCTTAAAATTTGTCGCTCGGCTCCTTTTAATTAGTTGCTACGGAAAAAGATCGATCGCGTATGATTAATTCCCGTTATTCAAGAAATAAAGTCATTTTCGTGCGAAAAGATAGCAGGCACCCTCTAAATCGCTGTTATCAGTGGAATTAAAATTTTTTGATCTTAAAATTTGTCGCTCGGCTCCTTTTAATTAGTTGCTACGGAAAAAAATCGATCGCGTATGATTAATTCCCGTTATTCAAGAAATAAAGTCATTTTCGTGCGAAAAGATAGCAGGCACCCTCTAAATCGCTATGTTATCAGTGAAATTAAAATTTTTTGATCTTAAAATTTGTCGCTCGGCTCCTTTTAATTAGTTGCTACGGAAAAAAATCGATCGCCTGTGATTAATTTCCGTTATTCAAGAAATAAAGTCATTTTCGTGCGAAAAGATAGCAGGCACCCTCTAAATCGCTATTAATTAGTTGCTATGGAAAAAAATCGGTCGCCTATGATTAATTTCCGTTATTCAAGAAATAAAGTCATTTTCGTGCGAGTAAAGATAGCATGGCACCCTCTAAATCGCTATGTCATCAGTGGAATTAAAATTTTTTGGTCTTAAAATTTGTCGCTCGGTTCCTTTTAATTAGTTGTTACGGAAAAAAAAATGTTCGCGATTGATTAATTCCCGTTATTCAAGAAATAACGTCCTTTTCGTGCGAAAATATAGCAGGGCACCCTCTAAATCAGTGGAATTAAATTTTGTTGATCTTAAAATTTGTCGCTCGGCTCCTATTAATTAGTTTCTACGGAAAAAAATTTGACGCGCAAATATAGTCATTATCATGCGGAACGATATCAGGGCACCCTCTGAATCTGTCAGTTATGAGTTTTAACAATTTTTTTTGGTTCTAAAATTTGTCGCTAGCCTCCTTTCAATTAGTTGCTACTTTAGGATAATTCACTAATTTTATAATAAATTTTGTAACAGTGTTGACTTCCTAAGTTGATATAAACTCAGCAGGACAACTTGTTAAAAAGAAAAATGTTTTCTACGTTATTTGATCGCGACTAATTAGCGACAAAATCTATCAATGTTAAATATTTTTTTTAGTACAGTTGCTCAGCTAACTTTTATAAAGTTAGCAGGGCACCCCGGGAGAAAAAATACGATAGCGACAAATTCGCGTGACTCGCAATTAATTAGCTGCTAATTTTAGCCATAGCAACTTTTCGAGTTGGCCATGTTGCCCTGCTAACTTAATGCACATATGAGAGACTGGTCGTCACATTAAAATTCAATCGGACGCCGCGCATATTATTTGTAATATTCAGTTTCAAAGATTCAGTTGCTTTTACAAATATTGTACATTTTAGGTTTGATACCACGGACGGTAGATTTAATATTTAACTCAATAGACAAATTAACTAGGGCCGGATGGTCCTACGAGGTTAAATCGTCCTTTCTGGAAATATATAATGAAAATGTTCGTGATCTGTTAAATATAAACTCCGCCCACAATCTGGAGATACGCTTTAATGAAGGCAATGGAATTACAGTTACAAATTTACACATACAGCCAATTAAATCCGCAGAAGAATTGAAGGAGTGGATGAGAGTGGCCGAGAGAAATAGAGCTTTCGCAGCCACCAATTTCAACGAGCATAGTTCCAGATCTCACGCGGTCCTCAAAGTATACCTATACGGAGCAAATGAAGAAGCAAATATAACGTATTCCGGGTCCATTAATTTAGTGGATCTAGCAGGTTCAGAGAGTGCCAAAACAAGTGCCAATGAACGACTGCAAGAAACTAAGAGTATAAATACGAGTTTATCCAGTTTGGGAAGTGTTATGTTGGCTTTGCATAATAAGGAGAAGCACATTCCGTACAGAAATTCCAAATTAACTTATTTGCTACAGTCATGTTTAGGGGGCAATTCAAAAACTTTGATGGTGGTGAATGTTGCTCCGTTTGAGGAGTGTTATTCGGAGAGCGTAAATTCCCTGAGGTTCGCAGCAAGAGTGAAAGAAGTGAAAGTGTGCGTTAAACAGAAAAAAACTATTTTTCACAATTCCCCCAACAAAGTGTCGAATTAAGTATTCTATTTTTATTGGCTGACTGTATCTAATCTATGTTATAAATAAATCCATGTACCTAATCTCTGTTTTAAATTGTTATTAATGGTACTTGAGTACTGTATTTCTCACAGTACTAAGGCCGGTTTTACAATGCTAGTATACCGGGATCGCCGTATCCAAAAATGAGTACGCCCCCTTGCGGAATAAATTCGAACCGAGGAAAGCGAGTAAAAATTTGTAAACCGTCGACTAACCTTCACGATACCTCGTTTACGACGTTACTGTTGTGGTTTTATTGCTCTTTAGTTTTCTGTTTTGTGATTACCATGTCCGTTAAAAGTATTCATAATATAAACTGTTGTGTTTATGGTTGCAACTCAAGAAATGGTAAAGATAGATCTCTCAAATCTGCTTTTTTAAAAAAGCCGGTGGGCATTTTGTTCGTTGAAATCTCTGGAATCGGGAAAAACTCTTACTCGAAAAGCTTAAGATTCCATGTTACATTGATAAACAAAAAAATTCCAGCATCCTTCATTGGAGCGCATCCCACACGTTTTCGATAGGGTTGAGGTCCGGCGAAAGAGCCGGCCATTCCATTCTCGTGATATTTTCTTGTTGAAAAAATTCGTTCACTATGTTGGCTCGATGTGGTCTGTCAATTCCAAAACAATCTTTTATTTTTTCACGCAAATAGGCATGAAGCGGAAACAAATTCCACAATATCTTCAACGGACAGTGAGATGACCAAAATTCAAAAAATTATGCATAACTAAGATCTAAGATATGAGACTGTATGATGACCTTACAATGAAATATACAGGGTGACTCGTTTACCTTGGTACATCAAAAAAATTGATAGAAAAATTATAGCTTTACAAATCACCCTGTAAAATCAATATCAATACGCGCAAATAAAAGCAATTACGCACGCTCGCTGCTAAAGGAACACTCTTTCTGGGAAAAAAACCTTTCAAATATACATCCATCCGTACAAAAGTGACAACTCATCAAATTGGACCAATTTTTTAGGTGAACCACTTCAAAAAACGTACAATGTACTTCATCACTTTCAGTGACATTTTGTGACATTAGTTTTGACGGAACTGAAATTCACAGAAAACACAAACTTATTCTATTTACATTTGTTCTATTTGAACATATTATATACTGTGTTCCCAATAATAGACTACCCATTTTAATATTTGAATTAAAATTTTTTTAGTTAACAAAACAAACTTTTTATTTTACTAAATTACAGCTAACTTTGGGATTTATGATGAACTTATAAATATTTGGATAATTTAATTCTAACTTTTAAAAATCACGTCTTCTAAATGACCTCCACCAACTTCAAACACATTTTTTAATATTGGATAAAAAGTGGGTCATTATACGGTGTAGCAAACCTTCGTCTATTCCTTCAACTTCTTCACGAATTTTGACTTTCAGTTCCTCGATTGTACCTGGACGACTCGCACACACTTTGGCTTTTAAATATCCCCACAGGAAAAACGCGGGTGCCGTTAAGTCGGTGGACCTCGAAGGCCAAGGCAAATCTCCGAATCGAGAAATGAGTCGGCCAGTAAACATTTCTCGCAGGACCCTCATTGAGTTTCTGGCGGTATGAGCTGTTGCCCCATCTTGCTGGAATAGTAAGGCATTGTTTACAGTTCGTACAATATGCATGTACAGTTGAACGACCGGCAACCCTGACCTACACAATGTTTTTCATTGGCGTATACATTTTTTTTTCTTAGGGGGGTGAAAGTAGAAGGTTTTTATATGCATATTTTCAACACCACAGCTGATATTGAATGCAAGTTTCCACACCACTCATGAAGTATTGCTTTCAGCGCGTTACCATTTTTTAGTGGGTGGTTCGCCAGTAGCCATATTTCCCACAAGTAACAAAAATAAATATGTACAAAACAGCTAAGTAGTCGAGAAAAATAAACTTTAAAACGGAAAAATAAAATAAATATACTTGCGATTGAAATACAATCATATTTATTGTGTAAGTAGGTACCTACCTAATCTACCAAATCGTTAACAATCAACAAAGACAACGATTATTAACAGACAAGCTGTGACAAAGATCAGAGCTTGTTTGTTAATATGTACCTACATAACTAAACAGAGACTAAATTCAACACATTTTTAAAAATCATTACAAATGCAATACATACCTACCTACCAGCTTCTCATCGCAAAGCGATTTCCAATACACACACTTTTTACAGCCAATCAAAATTAGAAACTGACCGTGAGGTATTTTACAGTCATTGAAAATGTTCCTTTCTTTTGTGGCTAGCTAGGTAGGTACACGGTTATAATTTTATAAACAGTCTTAATTCGATCCGAGAATCCGATCCCGATCCGAGAGATACGATTCCAATAAGTTTTCATTTGACCGGTATCTAAAATTTTGTTTATTGACCATGCGGTTCAAAGAAAAAATTGCTTCGTCGGTCATTAGTCGAGACTGTGAATTAGTCATCGTCGAGACTGTGAATTGCTCCTTGATGTAAATCCAAAAATTCTTGACAAAATGCTAACCTTGCTTCTTTATCTTGATTGCTAAGGTGCTGTGCCATTTGGTATTTATATTTGGTATTTGATGAAAACTAACAAACTTCTCGTAGAAAAATGACGTTCCACGAAATTATTAAATTAAAATTTATTTGTGACAGGAGCCTACTTGATTACTAATTTACTTAAATTCCAAAGACTACAGAAGATAATCCCACAGAGAACAACCTATTTAGTTATCTCATAGGGAATTTATAATAATATAAAATGGGTAGTCTATTATGGGGAACCCAGTATAAAAGCATTAGGTCTTATTATTATTATTTCCCTTATTAGCATTGAAGTCGGTTTTGTTTTATTGCTAAAAATATTTTATTCATATCAATGCAAGTACATCTAAAAAGGTGTTCGTGGTAAGGTATGTATGAGCGTGACGTAGTTAAATATACAAGCATTAAACAACATATTAATTTATAATCTATCTTAATAGATTTATAATCCGTGGTCTGGTGTAGTAATATATGTAGTGATGATTCAGCCATAGTTCTTTAGTACAGCGAGGAGCGAGTATGATCTTTGTATTATCTGTAAAATATACACGATGTGATATAGTTTTTACCTAACCTTAAAAAATCTTACCGTAGTATATGTTGTAAGGGACAAGTCAAACAGTTTTCCGACAGTAACTTTCAAAGGTCTTTTACTCATTTCCATCAACGTAACAAGTGCCCTCATCGATTTCCGGTCGTAAGTGTACCAATTGCTCATATAAATAGCCGTTACTATCGTGTTACTCTAAAATAAGATAATATAAATTTATGGATAAAGAATGTATGGCAATGTATGTATGAATTTGAAAACATTGCATTTTTTTGACGTGTTTGATGTTTTGTTTAATAGCTTTATATCATGATACTAAGAGTATCATGGCTTTATATTGATAGCGTCGAATATATTGAACATAGGTGGTGTAAACGTCGTCAAAGGTTTAGTTATCGAAAATCAATAGTCGATAGAAAAGCATATATACTTACCTCATCGTACAGAAGTGTACCGTAATAGCAAAAAAGAAATATCTCAGTGAAGGCCGTTGCTTCAAAAATAATCATCCCGTAAAAAGGACCAGATAGTGGTTCCACCTAAAATGAATTTATTCATGAGTATAGGTAGTCCAGAGTGCAGTAATTGACCATATTAGTTAGGTTATCTAAATCCGGGCGCGAAATTTGAAATGGGTTCCTAAACACACTTCAGAGCAAATTTGACTGCCATGTATTTCTTATGGGAGATTCAAAAGTGTGATTTTCAGACGGGAATTTCTCGGGTTTTGGGGGCATATCTTAGTATTTAAACCTATTATACGTCAAACTTTAAACATATTTCTCTACAATTCAAGTCCAAATTACTTTTTTAGAGCTATGAGTTAATTAAATAAATGCTTTTAAGTTAAATTGTCTGTTTTCCATGGACGTACGTCGCGTATTAGTTTTAACATTTCTTACGCAAGAGTGCCAGGCCAGCTGTAAAAGTAAGGTTAAGGGTTATGTTATGATTTTGTCGATGGGTTGTTTATTTGTTTATTACTATTTTGGTCAATGTTTATCGATTTTTTACATTAATGATGTAATAATATACCTACTATGTACACTTTTATGAAAGAATAACGGAAAAAATGGGCTCAAATGTGGATTTCTCCATATAAATAATAATATAAATAATAAGTACCTACCTAGATACTGGATTATTATTTATAAGTATGGACATTTTTGTTGTAAGGTTTTTCATTATCTAACTAAACAGATACCGCACAGCAAACATGATGTCTTCCATCATAGGAATGATGGAAGACAAGACACTTTGCGCTGTCGCTATACGTGATACATCTCTGCGATATACCTACGTGATATATCATACCGTTGATTGAAAGGGTTCGCTCTTCAATCAACGGTTGCTCAAAGTTAGGTACTTACCTTAGAAAGTTCATAACAAGATATGCATATCACCAGTACGCTGGTTAAGAGTTGAATGAATACTACGAGTGAATATGTATCTTCCAGATCCTTAACAAATCTATAACACATTAACACAGATCAATGCTGCAAATTATCTGAGGAAATTAAGTTTGAAGTTTTTCTAAGTAAATGTGAATTTGTCTATAAATATTCTGCAAATATTTATATAAACTTAATGTCAAATTTCACATACACAGACTCGTTCATACTTCTGAACTCATACACTACACTCTGTAGAGGAAGACCTAATATAACTTATCTGACATCACATGAATATTTGCCTCGCCCATTTTTATACAGATACAAAAATTCTGAAAACGTAATTTTAAAAAAAACATTCATTTAATGAATTCAAGATAAGCACTAAAAATAGAAAACTTCCTTAACGGTACCAAATACTTATATAAACAGATTTAATACTATATATAAACAGATTTTAATTTTTTCACGAATAAACATTTTCCTAAAACGTTTCTCGATCACCTCGAGAGCTAAAGCAAAGTTTACAGAATATATATATTTCGTAAACTTTGGCTAAAGTAACAAAAGCAAGCGTATTTGGCCGTTTTCTTTTTTGGCATAAACATTTTTTCCGCACTCTTAAAACTTAATTGTATGTGAATGAAATAGTTTGGTTCTTTGCTCAGAACTGTGGATGTGATTTTATGATATATACTTTTTACTTATACGTCACAACACAGGACAAATGATATATATATATATATATATATATATATATATATATATATATATATATATATATATATATATATATATATATATATATATATATATATATATATATATATATATATATATATATATATATATATATATATATATATATATATATATATATATATATATATATATATATATATATATATATATATATATATATATATATATATATATATATATATATATATATATATATATATATATATATATATATATATATATATATATATATATATATATATATATATATATGTATATGTATATATATATATATATATATATATATATATATATATATATATATATATATACATATATATATATATATATATATATATATATATATATATATATATATATATATATATATATATATATATATATATATATATATATATATCATATATATATATCATATATATATATATATATATATATATATATATATATATATATATATATATATATATATATATATATATATATATATATATATATATATATATATATATATATATATATATATATATATATATATATATATATATATATCCGTTGCCACCAATGACAGAGGCAGCGACGTAGATACATCAAAAAGCTTCTGTATTTGACAATCGAAAATCCAATGGATGGTTTGTCCAAACGATCATAGATGGCGCTAGTTATAGGTTGCCGGAACTGCATTACAATGATTAGACAAAATCTAGAAATCTCTTTATATAGCCAGTATAGACCAGGGCATTTGAAAATGGTAAGAAGTGAAAAAAAATAATAGTAGGATGAAACCCATTGGAAAAGGAAGAGAAATGAATACCTATAACAAGAATGAAATGAAAAATAATTTACGGCCGATCTTAGGCCGGGAAGTGGAAGGGGTGAGTTTTTAAGGGTAAAAACGGTTTATCTCGATTTCCGGGAAAACTACAAGTCCTATGGAAAAAAAGTTAAATGGCAAACTTGTAGGTAATAATTGTAATAAAAAGATTTTGTATTTACACTTTTTTCACATAACCTCAAAATTTATGTGGAAATTTCAAATAACCAAATTTGTGGTTTTTTCTTTTGCAATTTTTTTTTTGATTCATCGTACTTTTTTCGAATAATTAAAGTGTAAATTTTAATCAATTGTAAAAAAAATCGGATACGGGTTTTTTTCGTTTTTAAGCGTTTTCTGAAAACATTTATCATAGTATAATGTATATTTTTTTAAGTAGAGATTTCAAAGAACAAAAAGCCCACCGACTTTTTTAAAACAGCAGATATTTGACGCGAGAATTTTCGATTGAAAATCGAAATTGAAATCAAAAAAATTACAGTGTGTTTGGAACATAAAAAGGTAAGTTTTCACAAAATTTCTTTAAAAAACATTTTTTTTGTAAAAGGTAAAAATAAAAAACCAAAAACTTTTTAGCTAACGCCCTGTGTCGAGTCTTTTAGGATAGGACCGTTCCGGCTGAGCGATATGTTTATTGTTTATGTTATCGAGATTGCGGTAGACGTATTTAATTGCCTTCAGGGCGAGACAGTTTCGATAACTATGTAAAGTATTTATGGGCGGCTTGGACG
>CAXKVY010003017.1:0-19063 GCA_964058915.1 Tetropium fuscum | reverse complement strand
TAAAAAAACACCCGGTATATATAAAGCTGGACTAATCTTTATGATGATTCGAGAATGGTTTTAAGCTTCACAATTAGATCCGATAGAATATATTTCTTTAATTAATTTAAATATCTAGAAATTAGGGTTGTGCCCGGTGCATGCGCCATTTTTTCTGGTATATCTGGTGAGTTCCCCGATATACCTATCTTCGGAATCCAAGGTCCAAGGTCAATAAAACTAAAATGGGACCCACCTGATAATACCGTCTTTCCAACAAAAAGAGAACTTTTAAAACTGATCTATAAATGATATGAACATATGCGATTTTTTATATATAAATATATAAAGGTGGCCGAAAACACAAGTTTGCAACGCATTCCGTCGTACTATTACGCGAACAGCGGTGGGGGCTGCTAATAGCTTTCGCACCACGCTAAGGGTTAACTAACAGATCGTGTGAAGCACCACTTGACTCTTGTTAATCTTGGAAGGATCCGCCCCCCCCCCCCTCGCTTAATTTAAGAATTGATCTACATTACCTTCAATTTATTGGATTCAGTGAATTAAGAGCTCTTCACTTTCAGTAGTTTCAATAAAATATACCCTGACGAGTACTGACTAAATTAAGAAGGATAGTTTAACTGTGAACATTTTGTTTCGAGTGAAGTTTTCAGAAGCACTGCATCTGCTGGGACCTACTGATTTGTTATTTTATTTTTTTACAAAATGCAGGGGAGTATTTTGTAATATAAGGGAGGGAGACCTTATATTTTTTAAAGGATTTCAGATTTTTTGAATCACTCCCAATTATATATACGACGCTTTTCCTACTATATTTTAAACTTTTTTTATATACCTTTATTATTAGAATTTTACGCTGATATACACGTTCGTTATGTACTATTTATATTTTCCTTGTTAAAAGTTGATCATTGTATGTTTAATTAATTTACCTTCATGTACTAATTTTATATTTTCGAATTCTATAACTTACATACACAGTCTGGAATAAATTATATTCCAGTCTATTCTATTCTATAACACGGTATTGTAAGCCATTTAATTTTAGGTAAATCAGAATTAAGAGCATTCAGTTTTATTCCTGTCAATTTAATTAATGCATCTGAAGATGACTTGTTTTAAAGGCTATTTCTTTTGGTTCGCGTTTCATTACTACCATTTCCATTATTTCTTTCTATTTAATAGACCGTTCGGAGTCAGAAATTGTAACATTTAGAATTTGGAGGCCCTTAGAAAGAATTTTAACAGAAAAAAATCGGAATATGCGGAAGAATTTTAGACTCAAATGTATATTTTTTCGATTATAGCTTAGCATGAACAAGATCTCCTGCATATAATACCGCTGAAAGTAATAGTTATAAGTATTTTTCTTGCCCATTTTTCCGCGTGGAAAAATAAGACACATTTCTATTAGGGTCTCTCTAAGCCTGCCAGCAATTTTTATGTTCGTGCCAATTTTTCTTTGTAGCTGAAATTGCAAATTTACGCGAAAAATGTCAAATGCACGGTAGTAAACAACAGACTTGCAACGCGTTGCTTCGGTTTTCATTTAAGTATATTTATCTATTATAGTGTAAGTAAAAATAATGGGCCAACCTAAAACAAATTTAGGATAATCTGATTTTGGCGTGATAATGTTCCTTCCCTAGGGTGTACTTTTGATGTGTCTCAAAGTCCCCAGTGATCCCTCGGAGCAAAAGTACATTTTTTTCTTTATTCGCGATTTTCTCAAAAGCCTTTTCGACAAAACTTCTAATAGATATATTTTTCATAGAGCATTCCATATTCAAAGCTATAATATATAGTAGATATAAATTCGAGTAATTGCAAAGTCCTCTATAGCCTTCTGAAAATAAATGAAATAATTTAAATTCAGCAAATTTATTTTTGATTTCGCCAAGTTCTGGCCAATATTTTCAAACCACAATAACACTACTTGGGGTTTATTGTATTTTTATCATATATCTGCGGCGTTTATGTAATTCGCAATTATTTTTTATTAATATTATTAGCTATATTTATCTTTACAAATAATTTCAAGCATGAGAATATCCTGCTAGATTTGTGTGCAAAAAACAAATCTCCAATCAAAAAATAAGTTAAAAGTTAAAAAAGCTGAATAATTTATTAACAATCTGTATTGCAAGAAAAACTTAATATTGTTCAGCAAAAACTACAACTTGCAGTGCATTTTAAATTGAATTTGCTCCAAGTACAGGACTTACTGACGCAATTAGATTTGCACCTATAAAACAAAAATTTCAAAATGAATTCGGATGCCTTTTCTTTTGAATTCTTTTTCGGTTGTATTCCGCCATCCTTTTTTATCCACCCCCAAGTCTCTTGATTTCATTCGAAACCAGAACCAGGTCTATAGGTATAATATTTACCAACAGCCCTCCAAAAATTGGTAATTTTTGTTTTAAGTTTTAAGATTTGGTCAACTTTCGTTCCCCAAATCGGGGAAATTTTACGGGTAAAGTCACATGGGAAGATATAGCGAATGTAATTAGCTTTAATTTGAGCACAGAACGACTGCATTTTTTCCAAAATACTGAAACCAAGTAAAATATACAATTTATATCCATAAGAAATATATATTTAGCCTATTAATAATATCAACCTCGAAGATCTCACGTATTTATAAAGTATGATATATCAAAGTTTTTGTTTGAAGCTCCTGATGAAATATATTTAATAAAAAAAGTGGTAGCGATTTTTGGAGTAGCTGGGGCATGCCGAACTAACCTTAGTTATATAACCTAAAAATGAAGGACGTTAAATATAAAAATTGTGTTATGAAAATGAAGATGAGAATTGTGTTATGAAATGAGAATGAAAAATAAATTACAAATCCCGAATCTATAAACTCCGCAGATATAATAAAGTAAATTTGCAGTGCGTGACGAAATTAAAATGTGAGTAGGTTATACTTGGACATTTTTTGGATTTTTAAGCATTGTGAGAAAACTATCAGTCCTACGGACGTCGTTCTGTGCTTAAATTAAAGCTAATTACAGTCGCTACAACATCTTTCCCTATGACCTTACCCGATTTTCCACGACTTCGGGGAAGAAAGTTGATCAAATCTTAAAGTTTCACTTTTTTGGAAAAAATTCCAATTTTTGGAGGGCTGTATCTTGCTATTATATCTACAGAGCTGGTTATGGTCTCACCATTAGCAAATTTAATTTACTTTAAAAGCGTAGAAACATGTTTTATGAACAAACGTATAGTTTAGAAGATATAGTGAAAAAACCGATATAGTGCGATAATTTCGCGGTTTTTAGAGTGCTACGAAGTTAGCACAGGTCTTTTGAAGCTGCAAACATGAATTTACACTACTGGTGGTGGTCCTAACAACATATTAAAAAATCAGCGTTATTTTGCGATTTTAATGTGACTAAAAAACTGTGTTAAGTATTGTAGTTTTATAATATTGGTCAGAACTTGCGAAAATAATTTTGCAGAATTTAAATTTTATTTATTTTCTAAAGGCTACAGAAGACTTTGCAATTCCTTGAATTTATACTATATATACATACACACCATTGGATAGAGAATTTGCTCTATGAAAAACGTATATTCAAGTTTTGTCGAGAAGTTTAAGATTTATGAGAAAATCGCAGAAAACAAAAAAAAATACTTTTGGGGGTGGTTTTGGGGTAGCTTGGGGGATCACTGAGGACTTTTAGGCACATACGCCACTGACATTATCTGATACATATTTCTAAAATAACGACCCCTTAGTAACAATTTTGATCTCTTGTAATTTTGCTCTAACTACGACAGTTTTAGAGATATTGGCCGTTGTTTCTCTGACAGTGTAATGTCGTTATTATATTTTTTTTCTCGAATTTTCTTTATGACTTATAAACGAACGCTTAGATTTTTTCATGTTTGGGGGATAATGCCTATTAATTTAGGCGCATAAAACAAGCGGTAAGAATGTTCAAAAACTTGCACAGTGGCGGGGTGGAAGGGGTGCTCCACCCCTTTCGTAAACAGAACATCTACGCCAAAGACTATTTAAAAAAAAAACTGTTATTTTCATTATCTACATACAGTTTAACAAAAATAATGTCCCTTCTTCTGTTTCGAAATTCCTGTGCGGTTCCTAGTTATTTTGATTTTTAGTGTTTGATGTGGTACTAAATTAAGTAATTTATTTATTAGCAATAATAATTATCGGCTAAATATTTAATTCTTTCAACGAAACCTACCTAAATATGGTGTGTTAAGGATTCTAAAAAGCCGAAATCTCTTATTCTTTATCTTTTTCCAATGTAGTCAAAATAAATATTTATTATATCAAGCCTTACTCAAATACAATACTTTTATATGTTGAAATCTGTTAAATTACAAATGTACTTACAATACAATAGATTATTGTGCAGTTGCCAAAAGTCTTAAAAATTTCCTTTAAGTTTTATTAAACTTGTGCATGTACCAATTTCTGTTTCAATTTTTGTTGTTGTTTGCTAAATAATTTCCATTTAAAACTAGCGTATTTGTAACTGTACGTAATAATTGCAACAAAATATTATACTCCTTGGAAAACAAGTAAGCATTATGTCATATTTTGAAACGACAGTTTGACGTATTACAAGTTTATCTACAAACAATTTTGCTTCATCTTGAATATTTTCATTGTTATTAATTATTATTTTTAAGATTAAAAAGTTATTTTATGTGATTAGCCAGATTTTAATTAGTGTAACATGCCGTTTACATTTACAAATAGCGAATAAGCCGACATTCATTTTATTTATGGGTTCGCAAATGGGAATTCAAGATACGCAGCTAGTAGGGAGTATCGAAGAAGATTTCAAAATAGACGACAACCTCATCATTCCGTTTTTGTAAGTATCCACCGTCGATTTGTTAACCAGGGTTTGAAAAATGTACCCGGGAGCCGACAGAACAACCGTGGACGAGATAGAGACCGTATATTGCGGGAATTTAATAGGAACCCAACGACAAGTACTCGACGTGCTGCTATTGTTCTTGGTATTTCCCAAAGTAAAATTTCCCGGGTTTTAAAACGGGATCACAGACGCCCATATCATTTTCAACCTGTTCAAGGTTTATGTCCAGGTGACGCTGAACGAAGACTTACTTATTGTAGGTGGGTTCTTAACTCCATTCAAAATAATAGGGATTTCTTATCCAATATACTGTGGACTGATGAATCTTGTTTTACTCGTCGTGGTATAGTAAATTTTCACAATCTGCATGTATGGGCACATGAAAACCCACATGCCATTCGACCACGAAGTTTTCAACATGAATTTAGTACAAATGTCTGGATTGGAATTTACGGCAACCACGTGTTTGGACCTTATTTCTTGCCACAACGTGTAAATTCAGAAAATTTCCTACAATTTTTAGAAGAACACCATGGTAATATATGGGAAGTCATTCCTTTGAATTTAAGAAGACAGTCTTGGATTCAACTTGATGGGTGCCCGGCCCATTATGGCAGAAATGTAAGAAGTTGGCTAAACAATAACTATCCAGGGAGGTGGATAGGTCGTGGAGGTCCAGTGGCGTGGCCCCCCAGATCCCCCGATTTAACACCACTTGACTTTTTTGTGTGGGGATTCATTAAGGAAATAGTGTATACCACTCCGGTTAATACACTTGAGGAACTTAGCATTAGAGATGCTTGCAATGAAATAAGGGTGCATCATTTAGTTAACTTAAGACGTTCTATGATACGTCGCAGTGAAATGTGTATTGAGAAGAACGGTTTACATTTTGAACAAAGTATCTAATTTTATGTATGTAGGTACTAGTGTTATTGTTATTAATTAATTAATTAATTATTCTTGTAATTGTTATTTATAAATCATTATTGCTAACAATTGTTATTTATTCCACAATTATTATTGTTAATTAAATATTGCTATAAATTCAAAAATGTTTATATCTCCATAAACGTTAACATCAATGTTCATCTAATGTTTTTTTTGTAATTGTAATTACTTGGAAAGAGATAAAGAGATTTCGGCTTTTTAGAATCCTTAACAAATTACTTAATTTAGTACCACATCAAACACTAAAAATCAAAATAACTAGGAAACGCACAGGAATTTCGAAACAGAAGAAGGGACATTATTTTTGTTAAACTGTATGTAGATAATGAAAATAACATTTTTTTTACATAGTCTTTGGCGTAGAAGTTCTGTTTACGAAAGGGGTGGAGCACCCCTTCCACCCCGCCACTGTGCAAGTTTTTGAACATTCTTACCGCTTGTTTTATGCGCCTTAATTAATAGGCATTATCCCCCAAACATGAAAAAATCTAAGCGTTCGTTTATAAGTCATAAAGAAAATTCGAGAATAAAAAATTATAATAACGACATTACACTGTCAGAGAAACAACGGCCAATATCTCGAAAACTGTCATAGTTAGAGCAAAATTACAAGAGATCAAAATTGTTACTAAGGGGCCGTTATTTTAGAAATATGTATCAGATAATGTCAGTGGCGTACGAAAAAAAAGTTCTATTATGCAGAATAGTCGAAGTACCCGAAAAAGGTAACATCCACTATAGTATTTTCGACAGGAACAATACAACATGTTGATCCTATGCAGGTTAAGATATGTGTAAAATATTTAGTGAATATATCATTCCGTTCAGAAAATATTACACATTAATGTAAAAAAAAATTAAATTTTAACACCCTGTATCTTCCTTAGGAAGCTAGATCGGCCATATCTTTATAGGCACTTTTCTTTTTAAAAACGTGCGTTCTATCCCCTGTTAAAGTTTGTCTACAAAAAACTGACTCACCCTGTATATATATATATATATATATATATATATATATATATATATATATATATATATATATATATATATATATATATATATATATATATATATATATATATATATATATATATATATATATATATATATATATATATATATATATATATATATATATATATATATATATATATATATACTTTATATACCCAATCAAAAAATGCAAATTATCGACCGTACCTACGTCACAGATTTATAATAGTAGGTATATATAGAACGGTTAATTTATGAGATAGATTGTTGTATGAAAAAAACGGATTGTTTTTCGGTTGATATAAACGTAATCCGTAAACTAAACTGAGTCACCACATAGTCATATTTGAATATTATTTTTATTTATTTTCCTACACACATATACAGTGGCAATATGCAAAATTATTGTAATTATATTAGTAAGGCGTATTGTAATTATATTATATTTTTTAAAAGCCATCACGAATATAATTACTTCACTGTTCGGGAATCTCGGAAACGGGAATATTTCTCATCGCCATATCCTATCGTGGGTCTCACCCCATAGGGTCGTATGCGCAGGGGCAAAATTTTACAGGAGAGACGAAAACCTGTTGAGGAACGAATGGCGGTAAAATTTATTTAAAAATATATGGTTTATGATAATTCAATTCAAAATTAAAAATATCTATTTTTACCAAGATTTGGCTGATACGGCTTTATGCCAGGATGAAATTATTACTTATTTTGGGGCGTATGAACCACTTATATGAAATAATAATAAATAATTAGCCAAATAATGAACGAATCAAGTTTACTTTACTACCACTACAACAGTTTTAGGAAAAAATATGCTTTAGGATGTACAGGGTGTTCCAAATAAGATGTACCCACGAGTCCTCGAAAACTATTAAAGTAACAAAAAATTAAATACAAAAGTTTCTCAGTTTTAAGTAAGGTTTATACGGTTTTTATTTTTGTACAGGGTGTCTTACAAGTGCTGCCCGGACTTCAACTTCCGAAGTTTAAATGGGGCATCCTATAAAAATTATTTAAAAATTTACTTGGAACAAAAAAAATGTTTTTTTTGTTACTTTAGTAGTTTCCGAGATAACATAGTGAAACATCTTATTTGGGATACCCTCTACCGCATACATCATACTCATATTTATAGTATCACTAAACAATACAACATAACAAACTAAAATAAGGTAGAAAAAATGTTAATTTTCGAATATACCTAGATATTATTTCTTCTTTCTTTTTCATTTTAACATCTTTGCTCTTAAAGCAGATAGAGGTAGTTCATCTTCAGATGCATAAAGAAATTACATGAGGTAATGAATCGTAAAAGCTGTGATACATTGAAGGTACAGTATAGTCTTTTCCATGGCAAAGAGACTGCAGGTCAGAATATTCTTATTTGACTTTTGAAAACGCATTTCTTTCCACTGGATAGGGCTGGAACCTTTGATGTAACTATAACACTCACAGTAGTTTCCACAAACACCAAAACACTTTCACTTCGCCCGACGCGCGCTTCGCCAACCAAGTTGGCATCATCCGGAGACGATTAAAAACTAATCTTAAACTAAAAATCTACCCTATTTATACTATTTGTGGTGAAATCATTAGTCACGCTTCAATGATTAGTTGCTAAGCAACGCGTAAAGCGGGCTATACGGTATAGGTCCCTTGTCGCTATTCATACTACTTTTACATTTTACAATTTCTATGCTCTCAAATGCAATTGTCCAATTGTCGATTATTGGTCACATTTCTGACTAATCTTAAATTACTAATATCTATTCTATGATTGTTGTCAAAAGCATGTTGTGCAACACAGACTTATCTGTTCTTCCATATTTTAGATTAGCCATATGTTCTTTAAATCTGGTGTTAATTGTCGTCTCGTTTGTCCAACATATTTTTGATCACAATCATTACAACTAATTTCGTAAATCCCAGACCTTTCATGTGGAACAATTTTATCCTTTGGATTGTCTAAAAGTTGTTGTAATTCATTACTTGATGAATGCATCGCTGTTATACCCACGTTTTTGAAAACCTTACTCAAACCACGAGTAAACCGGGGTTCGTAAGGGATGGATATATATTTTGGAGTGTGTCCTTAAATGTACGCTTCCTAATTAGTTTTTCAACTATATCTCTAGGATAACCATTACTCACAGCTATATCTTTAATTAATACTTTTTCTTTTTCAAACCTCTCATTACTGAGAGGGAAACTTAGTAAACGATGGACAAGAAAATTAAAACTTGCCATTTTATGTTGATAGCAGTGGTGAGAGTCATTAGGGATATATCTGATCGTACTGGTATCTTTTCTATATATATCAAATTCTAATCTATTGTCACTATTTTTAATTACTAATACATCTAAAAATGGAAGTTTGCCATTATTTCCTAGTTCATATGTAAACTTTACAAAAGTGAAACGACTATTTAATTTGGAAATGAAGTTTTCTACATCCGCAATCTTAGTGTCAAACACGGCAAAAATGTCATCCACATACCTTAGCCAACTCCTAGGAAAATACTCGAATTCTTGTTTTGCTTCAGTTTCAAATCTCTCATGAAGACATCAGCAATGAAAGGCGATAAACAGTTACCCATTGCGGTTCCTTCATGTTGTTCATAGAACTTGTCATTGAAACGGAAGCAATTTTGTTTCATACAAAGTTTTCTAAGGTTTATATATTCTTCTATTACTTCTTTTCTATAGTTGTTTAATTCGAGTAAATCCTTAAGATGATAGTCCAAGGTCTGTGGAATTGGTACACTCGGAAATAATGAACAAACATCAAAGGAAATCAAAATTTCACCCTCTTGCAATTGAATATTCTTGATCAATGAAATCATTCGAATTTTTAACTGAAAAACTAGGCTGTGCAATGGGCAAACTTTCAAATTCCTTAGTCAACCATTTTGATAAGTGGTAAGTCGGAGATCCAATAGACGATGCTATTGGACGCACCGACTTCCCTGGCTTATGAATTTTTGGTAGACAATACAATCTAGGTACAGTAGATACACGTCACGATATACAATCTAGGTTAGATACACGTAACCTATTCTTAACAGGTGGAGTAATAAGGTTGTTACATGATTTAAGGACATTTTTTATTTCACTGGTCATTCTTGGTAAAGGATTTCAAGTAAGTTCTTTATAAGGACCATTACTAATTAGGTTGTTTACCTGTTCATAATAGTCCTCTTTATCTAAAATAACAACCTTATTACCTTTATCTGCTTTTAAATAAAAACAATCTTTCTCGCGCAATCTTTTGATAATCTTTCTAGGATTCTTTGAGCATGACTTTCTATTGTCTACGTTATTCATTATATTTTTAGAAATTTGGTTCCTGCAAGCCACTCTGACGAGACCCTTGGATGAATCAGGCAGATATTGAATTGAACTTACAATCCCTGCCACGACATCATCCAAAATCTCATCAGAAGGGGCTACCTACATACATAAATTTAAAAAGTTTTGCTTAAAAAATATTTTTGTCGGCAATTTAAGTAACAGTAACTTCAGGGAATCTCACGTCAACTCAGGAACCCTTTCCGTCAGATCAATTTCGAGATTATTATAATTTTTCCGTGTTGCTCAAGGCCTGTGACCTGTGATTCTTTTAATAGTTGAACTATTGTTTACTTCTACCGAAACTGCAGTAATTGAACGTTTTCGCGGCTATAAAAAGAAAGCGGCGAAATCGATTTGGTTTTCTGTCAGATTCGGCCTTTGAAGGCAAAAAGCGTATATTTAATAATCCGGCTTAGATTTCGTTTACGGAATGAATGAAATACGGGGTCAGTCGGAGCCGAGCTGAGCCGTCCGCCCCTGGAACGCTAATGAATCTGTAACAGCGTCCGCGGTGCAGTGCATTAAATCGAGGGCCCTTTTCGCTAATTATTCAGGTATAATGTCACGTGTAAGTCATGGTGCGTGTGCCACAATTACACAATCTAGTGTGCATGCGTGGCGCCAGCAGGCGCGCATGCCCGGGTGGGCATGTCCTCCAACGCGATCTACGACTCTAGCAGGATAGCAGCTCGACGGACGCACACAGCGTGTGAACCTTGTGGTGTGTATTAGTAGTAGGTATATTGTTGCCGCGCGCTCACGTACTGCGTCGTCACACTTCGTGTTTATCTGCTGCTACCAAAGCTTGTTTATCTAAATTTCATTCGACTATTCTCTCGAAAATATGGAAGTGTACCGTCCAGAGATTAGCTGTGCTTCTCAGTTCTGTTAGTGTCACTTGAGATAATACACAGTGATAGTGCGGTTTGCTTGGAAGACGACAATATAATAATTGAACAACACAGTCTGAATTGAAATGACTTGCTGAACAAGGCTGTAGAGTATTATAATAGTGAATCTGTGTGCTGTGAATTGCGCCGCAAAGTATATTTAGCTCCGGCGATCGAGTTGTATAAACTGAGAGGCCGCGAAACGAAACTACTTGTCATTTCACCTGTGGCACACCGACCGACGACCGCCGAAATCGCGGCCAGGCCGAGAGAGAACACGCGTCGCGTTTCGCGTCGGAACGGGATCTTTTTTTTTAGCGTGGTGGGCATACCGGCAGGATAGTTTTTATGAACGGGCATTACGGAGCGTGGCCCGTCCAGAAAATGAACGTCAACATCATGGAGCCGCTGGCCGAGCACGACGGCTTCGAGCCGCAGACCCGCGCGAGATCCAACACGTGGCCGCTTCCGCGGCCCGAGAACTACGTGGAGCCGGGCGACGAGACGGGCAACAAGTGTGCGGGGCTGCCGGTGCCCGTTCCGGCCGCCTCCGCGCCCGCCAAAAAGAACTCCAGCCGTCGGAACGCATGGGGCAACCTTAGCTACGCGGACCTCATCACCCAGGCCATCACCACCTCGCCCGACAAGCGCCTCACGCTCTCCCAGATCTACGAGTGGATGGTCCAGAACGTGCCCTATTTCAAGGATAAAGGCGACAGCAACAGCTCTGCAGGATGGAAGGTGAGTGTTTGTTTACTTACGTTTTTCTACGAAAAATCACCAAATTAACATCACCGTAATTCTATCAAGCTTATTCAAACTACTTACGTCAATCGTTTGTAGACATTGACCCTCCGAATTAGTGTTTACAAGCAATACAAGCTGCGAAGTTACCGACATACCTACTTTCCTAATAATAAACAGCATTTCAATGGGTATTAAAATATTCGTATAAAGTGCCTAAGCGCTGTGGTATTAAATAAATAAGCGACTCTCTAACTATTTCAATTTTATATTATTGCATAGAAGTAGGATACCATCCGAATACCTACCTCTTAGTACCTAAAATATAATTTAAAATGATATAACCGAATTAGGATTTCCCAAATTGTTACAATTTTGTTTATACGAGGTATAGACGACAGCACATCTCGGATATACATAAGAAATGATAAAACCCGTTTAAGTTTTTCATCATACGTGCCGCCTCGATACTCCAAAGATTCATTTCCCCGTGAAGATCGTCATATTTCCTTTTACTGTTACCAATTACAAAATCACCGTATTGCAAAAACTATCAATGAGAGGCAAATGTTGCCGAACAATATCAACAGAAAGAATATTGTTACTAGTGTCCAAGATATCCCAATGTGTTTTGGGAACCAACTAAGGAAGTTGGTATACCTATAAAAACTATTAATTTTTTTTCCTTGAAATACCTACCTACCTAGTTAGTGTGCCGCGTCTGTTATTTTTGTTTTGCGACTGAAATTTCTGGTTTACTGAGACTTAAAACGCGTTCTGACTAATATAAGTTTTAACATATTCTTGGAAACGTCGCTCAAGTGCTAGGATTATGTTTGTTTGCCAACCAACTTTTTTTATGTAGGCGTGTGTTTGTTGTACCTTTTGAAACTTGTTGTTATTATTTAATTGATTGTCGCACTAGCATCTCGATTGACATTATTTATTTTGTGTGTAGCGGGTATTTTTAAATTCGCCTTGCACGATCAAAGGTTATGTAACGATGTAACGTAGCTAGTAAATATTGGTGTACCTATTATCATTTATTTGGTTGTTTGGTGGGGAATTATACAGCTTAAGTAGGTCGGACAGAATCATGTTTTATTTGCCAGATCTTTTAATTGCGTTGAATTCATACAATTTCTGAGCAGTATACAAACGTACGTTATGGTCAGTTAGTTTTGTTCAGTAGTTTTGGTTGATGTACAGTTTTGAAACTAAAAGCGCGTTCGGTGGTGGGTCGCTTATGAGTTTTGGTGTGATGAATCTGTGGGCACTCGACGAAAGAAAAAAAATAACACTCCTACTTCCGATTTCGTCTTGACCAAATCAAGCCGACCAAATCAAATTTAATGTGCAAGGGATATGAATGAATAAGGCGTAGTAGAATTGCAAAATCGTCATTGCAGCTTGTACGAGTTGCGGTTTCGAATAATATAATATGCCTATATATCTACCTAGTAAGTTATTACTGTGAAATGCCGAGAAATACACGTGGACACCAAGGTCGCCGCTTCGCTTTGAGAACGTAGTCATGGCCGGCTAGGAGTTCTCAGCGGTATATTATATTGTTGTTTATTGTTATATTGTTTATTATGTAATGGGAATAGCATACATGAGTCCCTAGAATCTTGCAAGGACCGCGTCCTCACCGTGTTTGGTTATGATTTTTTTTTTGAACTGTTCCACCATTTAATTAGGTACGCAGTGAAATAATTAGCCCCAGAATCCTGTCATATAATAAATACACCGACGGACATAATCGAAATTTTACTCAAGTTTAATGTGATATAATTTCTAAACTATAGGTATACTTGAATGATTCCTCCGAACCTTTTTTTATTTTGAAGAATATTTTGAGATCCTCATACAGACAGACCCCTAAACCTAAAAATAACAAATTTAATATGGATTTCACTCTAAACGCCGAGTATTTTGAGCTTATCTCAAGTACCGAATAAATTTGCAGGGCGTTCCGGATTAAAACGGACACTTTCGTTTTTCCCTGTATCAATTATAAATATTAATCAATGAAAATGTTATGTCCTGGCTTAAAGAATCATTATTTAAAATGAAAAAAAGTTTGTGGCAGTCAGTCAAGTATAGGTTAGAAATTATAGTGATGTGCATAAAGTTAGCAGGGCAACATGCCCAAATCGAAAATAGTTGCCATGCCTAAAATTAGCCGCTAATTAGTTGCCAGTCAACCGAATTTGTCGCTATCGTATTCTTTCCCCGGGGTGCCCTTTTAACTTTATATAAAGTTAGCTGGGCAACTATAATAAAAAAAATTGAACATTGATAGACCGTCTAAAATCAGTAATTTTTTTGTCGCTAATTAGTTGTGATCGAATAAAGTCAAAAAAAAATTTAAACAAGGCCCTGCTGAGTTTATATCAACTTAGGATGTCAACACTGTTACAAAATGTATTAAAAAATTAATGAATTATCTTAAAGTAGCAACTAATTGAAAGGAGGCTAGCGACAAATTCTAAAACCAAAAAATTTTCTACTATATTTGCTCAATAACGGCCTTGAAAGAATGGCGAAATTTTTTTTTTCTCTAGCAACTAATTAAAAGGAGCCGAGCGACAAATTTTAAGACCAAAACATTTTAATTCCACTGATAAATAGCGATTCAGAGCAGGGTTGCAAAATGACATGTTTCTTTAAAATAAAACATAAAAACATATTTAATTTGTTTGAAACATGTTTAATTTGTTTTAAACTGGTTACGGAAAAAAAGTTTAAACGTATTGTCATCTTGAATATTATATATCCTAAAGTCCCAGTCCTTTTAACAGTTAAATGTTAAATCACAATGTACACATATATGGTTAAATTTAATTCAAAAATTTGAATCTGTCGCAGAATTCTCTGATGCCGACAAAAAAAGGGTAATGATCGGTTCAACCATAGACGTATTAATACAAGAGACAGAATTGTTTACAGTTTTGGCCGATCCAAGATCGTTCCATCCTTATCGTCCGTCTTTTTCTCCCAAACGGCACGTTTGCCAGGCTTACTGTGAAATTCACTTGAAGTCTTTGAATACCGTAAGAGATGTTCAAATAATTTGACAATTTCAACGAATCTGATTCATTTTAAGACTAAAATGTTATTTAAAACAGCTTCTTGGCAAAAGTAATCTATGGTATTGCCTTATTGCGTTAATAATATATGGTGAAAACCATAGACAACCGAAAATGTACTGTGCCTTGAGATATAAATCTCAACACTACAATCAATGGAAAGAAATTTGCGAGGTTGCCGCAACGCTACCTCTTGTACTTTTGTTTTCTTAAGTGTATTCCAAGAATCTTTGTATTTATTGCGATTCAGGTGAACAATAAGTGTAACTATGGTACATTCTTGTATAGTTTGTAAAAGGGTGGATCATTTTAAGTCCGGAAAATGTTAGTTTTCATCGGTAAGTAATGTAAGTATTTTTAAGGTTACCTACAACGGCTTGGCTTTTAACGGCTTGGCTTGGCCAGGGGCGGCGTTGAAACTAAAAATTAACTTTTTATTTATTGCTGCAATAATTAATCAATAATTATTTCATTAATTTTTATTATGTAATTTATATTGTACATAATCAATGTGCGATATTTAAAATTATTTTTATTCGGGTGATGCAAAATGCCATTTTCATCTCCCTCTATGTATGTTGATGAACTACTGAATGACCACCATATTCAAGTTGGTCAAGTTGGTATTGAAAACATTTTTCAAAATATGTATTTATTATGAAACAAAAAAAAATAGAAAACAATAGGCGAAATAGAATAAGAAGTTTGATTACAAAACGCATATTATTTAGGAATTAATAGATTCAAGATTCAATAATTATAGTAGGTTTGATTAACAAAGTTTGTTTTACTGCGTTGTTTGTATATAGGACATGAAGTTTGTAAATTTTAGAAACTTGTGATTTTTTTTAAAGAAACTGTTTTTTTTAAAGAACTTCTAAAGAACTTTCTTTAATATGTTCAGTCTATAGAATTTGAAAAAAATGTTGCTTTTATTTTATTATTTATATTTATAGTAGTTCATGTTGACTTTAGTATGATATACATTTATGAATTTTGTAAATCTCAAAAGTATGTTGAGATTTTATTTGTTATAGTATTTTCTTATGTTATTTATTCTAATGAAAAATCTAGACGTTTTTCCATTTCTTAGTTTAAATACAGCACTCATATTATTACGATTGTTGCCTTTATAATAGGTCGAGTAATAGCTTTACTTTATAATAACTTAATTTGCATGTATGATTAAAATTCTTAAACATACGATGTCATTTTATTATATGACAAATGTAAGCAATTTTGACACAAATGTTGTGTTCCCCCTAAAGACCATGTTCACATTCCAGAAGAAGGTGATGACACATGTCTATGTCACTATATATGCTGCAATACAGAAAATGATGAGATTTCAGAGAATGAAGACAGCGACATTGAAAATGAACAATGTGAATTTGACGATGAAAAAATTTAAAACGAGGAGGAAGAGAAGGAATAAATAGACAGACTTTATGAGTTGTTTCAACAAACACGCAAGGAAAATTTTTACTAAGTGGTCAGACACCTATTAAAGTGTCTTTTTTTATAGAATTTAAATTATTTATAATGCGTCCAATAACTAATATTAAACCGTCCACTAACTAACAAATACGTCCAATTACTGTACTTTTTGCATTAAAATTATAAATAAATTTCAACAAAACACATGACAAAGTTTTATTACAGTTATCAACTATTATCTTAATGTACACGAATTAAACTATGCTCTGAATGTTTTCTATTTTCATTTGATTTATTGCAACGTTCAGATACAGGGTATTAAGTATTTTTCTTATGTAACTATGCAGTTTACCCTAACTCATTCATTAAAGATAAGTAGACACGCCACTGGATGACACTCTCGCACTCATTGCAGTTTTTAGAACAATAATAGATCGGCTCTTCCAGCGTTTTATGAATGAATTGTTGGGTCTCCCTGTATTAATATGTCTATGGGTTCAAGATAGCTATGACTCCTGTTCACTGCCTGGCATATTTACTAGATCATCGCTTTCGAGGGAAACATTTAAGAACAGTACAATTAGATAGTGCCATGGACTTTGTTAATAATTATAACCCACATGTCCTTCCAGATGTTATATCTTACAAAGCTGGAACTTCCCCATTTAAAGAGTACTTGTTTTCAGATATTACACCAATAACCTGATGGATACTTTCCTTAAAGGAAAGCGTCTCTGAAGAAACAATTAAATTATGTACTAACTTACATACAGCTGTAGCTTGATCTGGGGGATCGAAAGATTATTTTCATTTGGTTTAATCCATTCGAAACTCAGAAATCGACTATAGTGCGTTTGATATGCCAACTAATGGAATGCGGTGCTCAGTGGCGCACGCAATTATCCTAATATAGGATATAAAATAAAAAACAATAATCTTATCATTCTCGTAGAACAGAACAGCTGCCCACAACTGCATGGCGGAAAGGGCTAATTAAAGACTGGCTGGAAGAAAGAAACATTGAACACGATGATTCACTACTTAAAGCTGAATTGTTGACACTGACAAGGCAACATTTTCCAGCTTTCAAGAAGTATGTAGTGGATGAAATGGCGAAAGCAAGAAGAATGGAGGTAATTCGATTGCGTCCATATCATTGCGAACTGAACCCAATTGAGCTTATTTGGGCGCAAATAAAAGGGAAACTCCCGTGGTTGTCTAAAATATCTTGTAATGTATCGTACAGCTTTCAGGTTTCCATTAATGACGACAAGATCCGTGCGACCGGTCAATGAAATTCCTACCCACACTATCATTGATCCGTCCATAAATAATATTATATTTGAGAAATTACGGAGAGACGGAGACGTCTATCATTATTATAAAGACGGAATCGGGACACATCTGTGAATATCACAAGTTCCCATTGAGCCACGGTCCAGTTATAATGCTCTGTGGCAAAATTTACCGTAGCCCTCCGGTGATTTCTATTTAAAGCTGGACCTCAAGCAGCATCTCTTGGTCTAAAATTACATGCTCTAAATCGCTGTCTAATGATTTCCCCACTAATTTGTAGACCATTTACTTCTCGAACCTGTGTCTGCAAACTTCGCGCTGTTACAAAACGTTGTCGCCCAGTTGAGAGTTTCAAATATCGTTAATTGGGGTTGTTACTCGATGTCTCCCTCGTCGCGGTCTGCGAACATGTCTTCCAGTCTTTATATATATTTGTATCACTCTTGGAACAGTTGTATGTGCCACATTAAATCGCTGTACAATTAATTTCCTCGATATCTTCAACCGATATCACCACTAATATTTCGTTCCTCACGTTCCGCACTGACAAAAATATTGGAAACTCCCGTTAAACCAATCATAATATATGTAAATGAAGACAGTAGTGAAAATGACTTAATTGTTATTGGCTAAATTGAGCACTAAGTTGTACCCGCAGCATGCAAAATTTTTGCAATATATTTTAAATACATTCAAAACTAAATATTTTTTTGGCTTTTTGCCATATGAATATGACATAATAATACATCTTTTGAAGTCACTTCACCTTGGTTGCGCATGATGATACGCCACTGAGCAGTAAAGCCAGTAAATCGCCGGCTTCTTCATGCGGGTGTCTTCTAAGTGAGTGAGAAGGGAAATGGGGTTTATATGAGTTGAAGAGAGATAGCGACCGATATGGTAAGCCGCGGACTGGAGACCCTAGTTCTATTCACAAGAAATTGTGGCAGTATAGAATTTTACACTAAATATCCTTAATAACACTATAGGTGTGGAAAAAGCATCTAAATTAGTTGCCATTATGAAGGAATTAAATAATAATGAACGTACGGAAGAGGAAGACGGGTAGAATATTATTTTTATTTATTTTGTTTTGTTATGAATTAATAAGAATTGTTTAGTTTTTGTTTCGTTTGATGTTCGCTGTATGCCGTTTAAGTTTATTCACTTAACATATTTTTTTCTTATTATAGATTGTTCATTTCAGTGTTTGTTTATTACATTTACTTTTAAATGTAATAAAGTGTTTGTTTATTACATACTTTTAGAAATAAAGAAAACTTTGTGTTAGTACACAGCTTTAATTTATCATTAGAAAATCAATAAAAATAAATTTCATATTAAACATGTTTAAAACATGATTTAAACCATTTGTGTTTAAAATTCAAGTGTGTTTTAAACATGTTTTGAACATGTGTTT
>CAXKVY010003016.1:0-29731 GCA_964058915.1 Tetropium fuscum | reverse complement strand
TGCGTGATTTCTACATTAGGTACTCAAGAAAATACTGTTCGACATTTCCCGACCCGGGAGACACCAAAATTATCCTAAGTATATGTAATACATGCTCTAGAAACAGGTTCAAAAACAGTTCTCGTGATATTTCGCGTAGATTCTGATAAAATTGATATGTTAATGTACCATTTCGAATATTTCCAACAGCTTAGTCATGATTGTTCAATATACCTTATTATTCTCTATTTTATGTTCATCTTATTTAACTTAAAAATTAATATAAGACAAGTAGGTATTTATTTATTGACCCACAATGCTTTATATGTTGAAAACAGATTTTTTTAAAGTAGGAAATATCTATAGGTATGTTTAATTTTGTTTGTAGTAGGTACTGTAAAGTTTTATATTTTGTTTTTTAAATATTTTATATTTTAAGTTTATCTTTTTGCTATCTAACATATTCAAGACATAACAGAGTATTATGTATTGGACTGACAAGGTTTCACCTGTTAAAAATTGTAAATTTTTAATAAAGTAGGAAATTATAGAGCGCATGAAGTTTTGGCGTTGTTTTAGGATTTATTTTTTGTTAAAAATAAACATATTATACCTACAGCAGTCGATAGGATTAATTCTCTTTAAAATTGGGACTCTTGACATTTTTCCGAAAAAGTAATAGTTTCTAAGAAAATTGGCTAAAAATTAAAATATTTACTTTTGCAGGTGGTCTTGCGGTAGTTTTTCAAAGGGATCTCCGAGCCTTCATCTTATCTTCATTTCCAGACCCTGATGACTTTTTGAGTAAAGTCCAAACTTTAACACGCACGCTAACACACTATAGAATTCATACCTAGGTACTGATGCATGTTCGCCTACTTCTAATTTTTCATATTCTACTTTACTAGCATATTTTTTTTGTTCCTCAATTCGGACATTAACATGTCTGCACGTCTCCAACTAATGTCTGTCACACTGACACGGTTAGGTAGGTATACAGTTTTTGGAATTCTGTTCCTTATTATGTGGTTTGGTTTAGATATAAAATTGAGTAAGTGAGATAAGACAGTACCTATTAATTATTACCTCTAGGTACTAGAAACTGTGAATCTTAATTATGGAATATTTGTCGCTAATTTAAATTTTCATTTTATGATATCATTTCATTCATTTTCCATTGCCCATTTTCAATATTAGAAAAGAGTTTTTTAACAAATACTTCTGGGTATGAGTATTCACTAGAATCTATTTAAAGAATATTTTTCATTTTTCATTGTAAAAAATGGTATCTAGCATTTGATGAAATTATGTTTGCCCTATCATAAAGACTTTTGTTACACCTCTTTTTAACCCAACTTCATAGGCTGATATTGAAATTTAGATATCTTATACCTAGGTACATTATTTTCAATAACATGATTCCCGAAATACCTATCACAAATTAAGTAGAATTTTAAATAAGTAATTTATTTTTATTATTTTCTTATTTAAGTCAAGAAATATGTGGTCATATTTTTCCTCTCAAAATACCTATAATGATGAATTGATAGATAATTAGAATACCTACCTAATATATGGTAAAGAAATTTAGAAGATCATTGAGTGTTGAAGCACTAAAGAGTTCTGTTAAGAGTATTTGTGTTCATGGAGTGTTCCATATCTTTAACATTAATATCATTAATCATTACTTCATTGTCGTAATACGAGTTAACTATAAATTGTTTCTAAATATGTAGGAAACTAATTGGGTTCATTATTACTATAGTTACCAATGTATTTAGGTACAAGGTAATAATAATCAACCAGATTTTTAATATACTAAGTAGATATATTAGGAAGACAAATCCTAGATAACCTTTGACCTTTGAAGGAAATTATCTGTAACCGACATACTTACACAAATCCTTCAAAAACTCAAAATTTCATTGTTTCCTTAGTGCTAGTCTTACGTTCTTAGTCTTAATAATTGCATTTATTAAGACTTATCTATTAATATATATCCTAATAGGTACAGCTAATTGTATTGGTGCCTGAAATCCTTCTATCGGATTGGTGACATAGAGGTACCCACCTAAGTCATGGCCAAGGAACCACTGATATTTGGCAGATCAAGAGGAGGGTCCGAATAGATCAGATTTCTACCAACTAATGCTCTTGGCTGGTTGTGGGTGGAGATTAGAAACTAATTCCTAAACAAAAATGGTGGTACGACTTGAATTTGGTGACCCATATCACGTAATTTAGTTTTGGGGAGAGCTGCAAATCATGCGAGAGGAAAGTATTTAAGTACATGTTTACCTATGTACTTATACAGTAGATACATTTCATTGTACGTACCTATATCTACCTTTACCTTTCTCGATAATTTCGAAACTGGAGCTACAGAGAAAACATATACCTAGGTATCTACCTACCTAAGGAATTTACATAGGACTTAGTTTTTTGTTTTAGCAACAATCACTATTTTGATACTAATATGACATAAAAAAACGATATAAACTCAGCATATACATAGTTTTCCAAAATAACTTGACTTTGTGCTTTTTTTAACAAGTGTCATTTGGCAACACTTTCCCATATTTATCGTTATTTTTTATAGGTAGTATACTAACTACACTTATTATACTGTTTTTTTTTCATATATCAAAAAATGATAATTTGAAATAAATATATTTATCATAATTTTTATTGAAAATTGTGTCGAAAATATGAATAAAGAATCCTAAGGGAATGTTGATATAGAAACGAGTTCGTTTATTAGGTGTCAGTGATTTATGAAACATGTCCGAATCTTCTGCTTCTAACGATACTATGGAAGATGATATTGCCGAGAAATTCAAAGATAAATATGAACAAGCGTATCGTTTATTTGAAGATTGGAGTCATCAAAAGGGAGTAGCTGTATCACTGAGGCAGTTCTACTAGTCTATTTTGAACAAAAATCCGGAGTACCTATACCAGAGTTCCACCCTGTCGAGTCTTTAATCAATGATAAGAACAACTTTATCAGTGAAAAAGAATATTGACATAAAGAATGTCCCAAGTTTAAATGCTTTCCTTAAACGTAAATCGAAAGGTCAGATCCAGGAATTCTAGTGTTCTAAGAAAATTAAAAGTAGAGAAATTTTTGAAAGAAGATGATAAAACCTATTTCATGATGAAGGTAAAGTGTAATTTTCACACTTCTCTCCAAATATTGAAATTGTTTCTTATTTTAGTGTCGATTGGTGGAGCAAGCCGTCGCCTCGAGAAAAATTAATATTTCCTCAGCTTGAACATATAGAAGACATGGGCGCATACTTATATATTGATAGAAATTGGGACAACACAGATGAACGTGAGGAAAATATATCTAGTATTTCTAGGGGAAACATCGAAGGAGTCAATCTTGTCGAAATGTTTCGAAAATATTCCTATCTCCTTCCGTCACCAACTGAGCATTCAATATTATTCCTAGGATATAGAAATAGAAATGGATATAGAAAAGCAAGACAATACGTTGCTATAAATTCTACAGGGAGTTTCCCAAAAAAAAAATTGCAGAATTTTTGGAATTGCCGAATGCTAGGAATGTTCTCTGGAAACACAGGCCACTGTTTCCGGATGCTGGCGAATGCAGGAGCACACCACATCCATCATCCACCACAGCTCTTAAAAGGCGTGGTGGGTGGAATAAAGCAAGGAAGCAAGGAACAGAAGGATAAGTAGGTATATAATGGATTCCTTTCAAAAAAACTTGAAGTAGGCTTAAAAATATTGGGTCAAAGAGAGATATAAATACAAACTCGGCCTCTACTTCATCAAATACATGCCCAGGGCTTTCCATAACCAATTGCTTAAAAAAGTTATAGTTAAATTTTATAAGAACTGATTAAAGTTGCCAATAAATAAATAGTCAGGTAGTTTAAGAATTATGATGTATATTTCCCGCACTAATTAGGAAAAATTGAACTTTTCCTAATAGTGGAGTGGATCTGGAGAAAAAGATGGGTCGAATCCAGGCACCTCAAATTTAAACATTCTTTTCCCCAATCATCATATCGGGTCCTCCCATTATTTTGGCATGGTTTGTGCAGACACGGTCAAGCAGAGGAGGGGGGAACGATCAATTAAAAGCATGGTGAACTCGGTTTTAATGCATATCTCGGTGGATTTTGACTTTACAAAAAAAAGTAGTAAATCTTCTCTACATAGAAATACAATTTCTTACATAAAACAATACAGTCAAATATTTATTGCCTCAACTTCTCAATTCTCTCAATATCTCAATATTTAAATGTCCAGTTATGTAAATTATTAAATACTACCTATTATGTCAGAAGAAGATGCAAGTGACTGGATATCAGAAATTGTTGTGGAATTGATCAACATGTCACTGATGGAAGAAGATTCCTCACTGTTAATTTGACCGAAAATTCTTGAGGAAATTTTTACTATACATTAATCGACAGCCATCCTCCATGCCATCAAGGTTTGCATAATGTGCTCCACTATCGGCAAGAAATGTTGCAGGGGTCCTTCTCAGGCATTGTCCGGTGTAATTATTGGCATTTGAAAGTTTTAAATATTCTGCATTTTTACTTGGTAAACTATAGAAAGTACTTATTCCTACTGGCTATGCAGTACATTCATTTACCTTTACTGTAAAAACTGAATAGTCAAATATTTTCGATATAAATTACGCAAGTTCAGTGACATTTTCCATCTGTGATAGGTATAACTGTTAAGGTTGTTTTTTGTTTTGGTGCAATGCAATGTAGGTATGTCACAATCAGGACAGTACTAGTATCTTCGACATCGTTAACTTTCAACAATCGTAATCCATGACTTCAACATGCACCATGGAGATTGAATATCAACGAAACTCTCTTAAAAAAGGATTAATCGTCAGCTGCAGTCATAAATATCCTGACAAGATAATTTGTGAAAATTTTAGATTTTTAGCAGCATAAGTATCTAAATATATCCATCATTTTGTTGCTTGATGTATGCAAGCAACTTTGAATAAATAAATATCCATATTTTGCATTAATTTATAACGTACGTACCTTCAACATAATAGCTATATATATATATATATATATATATATATATATATATATATATATATATATATATATATATATATATATATATATTTTGTGAAAAGTAATCTTGGGTTTGTAGCATTTCATTACATAGAAATAAGCAACTAGACGAATAAGAAAGAAAACACACTTACCAGTACTATATCTGGACACACATACGGAAATGAATCACTATGCATATGAAAACGAACCACTTAGAAGTTGTACAAGTTCTTTCACCTTTCTTGAGGATCTTCAGAGCAGTATACGATTTATTTCATTGATCATTCATACTTGAATTTAAATTACCAATACACCAACATTTGCAGTGACGTTTTATGACATTAGTTTTTGACGGAACTCATTCTTAGAATACACAAACCTACTCTACTATTTATATTTGTTCTATTTGAACATATTATATATAAAAGCATTAGGCATACAGTTATCCAGAAGATGTTAAACTTTAAAATGCATAAAATCTTGTTGAACCTATTGAAAAACAACTACTTTTTCCAACTATATGCGGGAAAATATTGAATTATATATACAATAGAGTTCTGAAGCATTCAAAGAGGGAGTGATACAGAAATTGCTTGCTTAGTCAAAACTAAAATCATTTGTTGGTTGTATGTATTAATTGTTTCTTCGAAAATTCTCGAAATAAATCCAATTTTCACCCTGGATATATTTATTAGCTTTGAAATTCTTTGCTATTCATATTTATTTTGTGAAAAGTAATCTTGGGTTTGTAGCATTTCATTACATAGAAATAAGCAACTAGACGAATAAGAAAGAAAACACACTTACCAGTACTATATCTGGACACACATACGGAAATGAATCACTATGCATATGAAAACGAACCACTTAGAAGTTGTACAAGTTCTTTCACCTTTCTTGAGGATCTTCAGAGCAGTATACGATTTATTTCATTGATCATTCATACTTGAATTTAAATTACCAATACACCAACATTTGCAGTGACGTTTTATGACATTAGTTTTTGACGGAACTCATTCTTAGAATACACAAACCTACTCTACTATTTATATTTGTTCTATTTGAACATATTATATATAAAAGCATTAGGCATACAGTTATCCAGAAGATGTTAAACTTTAAAATGCATAAAATCTTGTTGAACCTATTGAAAAACAACTACTTTTTCCAACTATATGCGGGAAAATATTGAATTATATATACAATAGAGTTCTGAAGCATTCAAAGAGGGAGTGATACAGAAATTGCTTGCTTAGTCAAAACTAAAATCATTTGTTGGTTGTATGTATTAATTGTTTCTTCGAAAATTTTAGTTTTGACTAAGCAAGCAATTTCTGTATCACTCCCTCTTTGAATGCTTCAGAACTCTATTGTATATATAATTCAATATTTTCCCGCATATAGTTGGAAAAAGTAGTTGTTTTTCAATAGGTTCAACAAGATTTTATGCATTTTAAAGTTTAACATCTTCTGGATAACTGTATGCCTAATGCTTTTATATATAATATGTTCAAATAGAACAAATATAAATAGTAGAGTAGGTTTGTGTATTCTAAGAATGAGTTCCGTCAAAAACTAATGTCATAAAACGTCACTGCAAATGTTGGTGTATTGGTAATTTAAATTCAAGTATGAATGATCAATGAAATAAATCGTATACTGCTCTGAAGATCCTCAAGAAAGGTGAAAGAACTTGTACAACTTCTAAGTGGTTCGTTTTCATATGCATAGTGATTCATTTCCGTATGTGTGTCCAGATATAGTACTGGTAAGTGTGTTTTCTTTCTTATTCGTCTAGTTGCTTATTTCTATGTAATGAAATGCTACAAACCCAAGATTACTTTTCACAAAATAAATATGAATAGCAAAGAATTTCAAAGCTAATATATATATATATATATATATATATATATATATATATATATATATATATATATATATATATATATATATATATATATATATATATATATATATATATATATATATATATATATATATATATATTTATATAACTTAATATATAGCTAAACTAACCTCCTCATAAATAGAATATAATATTTTCATTATTTCCAAGCATTTTTTTATCTGTTCTGTCGCACAGACAAAATAACCTGTAACATTGTTCATATTTTTCCCTTGACTTGGATGTTGGATGCTGTAGCTTCGATGTAGCTTCAAAAACTGTATTTAAATCTACCTGATGCACTTTCCAAAATGAAAATATAATTGATCACATGCACTTCCATATTTGATACGGCAGGACTTCTCATTTGTTTCTTAGGGAGTTTCTAATAATTAATACTTTTCCATCAAGAAATCTCATGGAAATTTGGGTCACGAGCATAGTGAAATATTTTCAATCACTAGAAAAAGAAAATTATGACTTTCATTCAATTATAAAACAATCTATAACTTCTACTTAAAACAGTCTATAGTGATAATAATGGGAGTATTTATCACATCGTAGTGTTGAAATATTTGATTATAAAACAAATGAAATTAGAAAATGAAAAGTATGCACCAATTATTGAAGCCGTTTTAATTTTTGGATTCCAAGGTATGTTAACGGATCACGATTTCCTGTGGTACTACCTACAGAAAAAGAAATAAATCCGATAAAAGATACGACAAATGACAAATGTTCAAATAAATTATGAATGCCCAAGAAAACCATATTCTATGCTATGATATGAAAATTTCATTTATCCTGTCCAGAATATTAGGGCAAGATTTATTGGTGTTTAAAATTCCCATGCTGATTGGTGTAGTGTTTGTTGATGCCCAATTCAAGGAAAAGTGACCAGCGGGATTTGGCTCCTTGATGGAGGGGGTCCTAGACATACCTGAATTCTACCAACAAATATGCCCGGTTAGTCTGTGGGTGGAGATTAGAAACTAATTTCTAAACAAAAATGGTGGCCTGGCCTAATAAGTGGCCATTGCGTGATGTTAACGTAATAATTATTAATTTAGAAGTTGGGTAGGGTAGGAAGTATTTTTAAATATTAGCGTGGGACGCAGTAATGGAGTATGTTTATGGGGAATTTGGATGACGGAACACACGTTATTATATACAGGATGATTTTGCTTTGACGATTATTTTCAACATACATTCTTTCTAACACTGCATCCGTATTTTGTGTTTGATACCATAGTCCATATATCTATGTAGCAGCTAACAACTTTAAAAACATTAATTGCATATAAATGTAGTTGCATTTGATTACATAATTCATATTTCAGCAATGTCTGATTGTAAATACAGGTAGGTACTGCTCCGCCTAATTTATGTACTCAATTGTCTTGCGAATTTATGTATCTACTGAATTTGTCAATAGTTGCGTTGTTGCGTAGATATACCTTGTAATACTAATTGTAATAAGGGTTAGTGATTACTCGGCTATTCAGGGTCGTGATTCTAAGTATGGTGTCATTATAAGGAAGCCCTATTAATATTAATACGGGAGGTGTTCTAATCACGGGCCCCAGTCAATAGAAATCAAAGAATTAAAATTGAAAAGGGAATCAAAATAAACAATTAAAATTGGCAAATTTACTTGTGGCAAAATAAAAATATTAATTGTAATTAAACTTTTAAAACTGGAAACGGTATAGTACATAGGTACAACAACAATATATATAATAATGGTCTAATCGGTCTAAGTGGTCTAATCGGCGACACGATGATTGGTGAAGCCGAATTTTATTGATAACTAAATTAAAAATCGCCAGAAAATTCAAATGACAATAATAGTTTCGACATATCATATTATGAATTATAAAATATAAAAACTTATTAAATTATGGCCAATTATTCGTAAATATGAAATAAAGCATCTCCAACCAGGGAGACGAGGCTCTTAGCACACTGGTGTAGCGTAACTGACCAAGACAAAATGGTAATATGTGTCCGTAGTAAAAATGAAGTGTGCATAACTATTCAAAGATGGCAAAATTAATATGCGCAATATTTTAAATCATAATCTATAGTGAAAATATAAAAAGCATAAATAATAGTATTGCGTGATTGGTTGACAGTTAACTACAATGTATAAGGTAATACAAGTAGGTAACTAAGGAATTGCTTGTTTGTTTCTGTGAAGAGACTTCCTTAACAATAGATAATAATGCTAAGAGTTCGTAAAACTTAAAGACGTTAGCCACGTTAAAATTTCTCTCTGAGGAAACTAATAATTTATAAAGAAAATTTCAAGTTAATTATTTTCCTGGAGACTCCTGAGTATTTTTTACGTTGTAATTTCGATGGAACAATTATTCATATCTCAGATTATTAACTTTGTCGCAAGATTTAATGCCACTTACCTATATCACACACGAATGATTCAATAATTATTGAGAAAGTAGGTATTTTCTTTATCTACAGCAGTATTGCTTAAATCAGTTAAAGCCTTTTGGTACACTTTAGACTTCAAAAGCAATTTATACGGACGCTGTTCTTTTCCTAAAAACGCAGGGTCATAATCGCATCCAGTTAATGCAGATCATCACGTTAATGCTTTACATAAATGTAATCCCAGGGATTCATGAAGCGCATTTATATTAATGATATGACGTTTATCGGAAATTCCCCATTCAATCCAATTTTTTTATTCAATTTTGTGTACCTATGTTTCCTAACAAAATGACAATTTTAAATGCGTGATATATTATTTTTGTTCTGCTTATTCGTGCGGAAACAAGAGAAAATAGCATTGATATAATATATGGAAATTAAAATTAAATAAAAAATATATATGGCAGTTCATGAATAAATATAACTAGGTATACAAAAAAAAATTAGCGAGTCTGCTAGAACTCGAGACTGATGTGTAAACATCTCGTATGCGGTAACGGTAAGCGGTTTTTTCATAATTTAAAAAAAATCGTTTTATTTTATATTATATATATTTTATATTATATGTAGATAATTATATTTAGTTAAGTAATTGGTAAGCATCATGTGCACGCTAACCGCCGCCCTAACAAAGCACCAAGTATACGAGATTTAACAAAGCATATCAAGCAGTCATATGATGGTGCAGCGGTTCAAGCCCCGCTTTCCAAACCAGGGATCGCTAGTTCGATACTAGCGTCAGGACGTTTTTCATAAGGTAGACAACACAACACACACACCATGTAGGTTGGCGCTGTAAACGTCATCTAACAGGTAGTAGCTGAATTAATGTAGTAGATAGGTACCGTGCATGATAATTGATGGGTTATGTTTTCACATTTCCGTCCTCATTTCCCAAAATTTACCCTCATATCGCCGTAATAGATGTTCACACATGAGTAATAAGTATACAAATTTGCAGAAGTGGACTTAGTCACTTCCTCTGGTTCGTCTAGGTTCCACAATTTTGCCATGTTAAGTATATATCAATCTTATCTATTGCTACAGAACATGCCTTTCTTTTCACTGGAAGCGCTTGTAATTCCTTCCGTTAATTGTTTCTTGCATCACGTGCTTCTTTAAAAGTGATGTCGGTAAAAAGGATCAAATTTAATATTGTCTCTCACTGAAAAATTTTTCTTTAATCATCTTCGCAGTTAAATTTCAGATTGTCTTAACTGTATATTCTTTGTAATCTTCTCCCGTTTTCTTTTTCGTATTATAGGCCCAATCCTTTAACATATCTGTTAGGTATAGGTATTTTGTAATGCAGTTATTTCGGACAGTTCGTAATTTCGGATTTGACAAATCTCCATATATTCGCATTGACGATTTCGTGTTTTTTTTTGTGGATTGCGGAATTTATTTTTCATTTTTTTGTAATTATTTCAGTCAAAATTTTCCCAAAATGACTCATATTGTACAGTACAGTACAATACTAAAAAATACTAGATGTAAGTACTCTCTTTTTGAGGAAACAGGAATTTTTATCGGTGATAAAAAACGCTGTACTTTTATCTTTTTTTTATCGCTTTCAAAGTGACAAAGTAGACTGTCAAATAGACATTTTCATATAGGAGTTATTTTATCAGTTTTATTAATATGACAGAGTATGAACATTATGAACAATTATTTACTTATTTCAGTATTGAAAAAGTAAACATTTTATAGGTTAGTTTTATTCTTTAATTTTAATAAAATGTGGATAACATTTTCCGATACGTTGGTTACGCATGTTGGGGCCCTCTAGCTCGGGGGCCCTTTATCATTGATACAGCTGATCTAGTGGTAGCGACGCCCCTGATGACTAATGAAACATTCTAGACAATCTAGGCAGGTATATTAAGATATTCAGTCTACAATGCTTACTAGATGTATCTACTAATCAATATCATTTACCTATTGTCATACAGACCCACCTACCTCTGCGAGTTTATAAATAATTTAATGTCTACAATAACTTAATTTTCTTTTGTAAATATTAATCTACACCTAGTCATGCTTTCCGACGATTCGAGCTTTACTCTTTCACTTGCATTTTCGTTATGTCAATATAATATGGGTTGCATGTACTGCATAATAATTATTAATTATAAACGTTGTGATTGAATTGCCTTAGTAATTCTCAGTACCTACATAAACAAATAATAGAGGATGACTGTGCTTCCGCAGAATGATTAAGCGAGTTTTGATGATCTTCATCTTGAACGCGGATAGGTTATGAATACCTTGCATGTCTAGGTATTAAAATAGTACTACTAATAATAATTAATACTACCTATAATACTAATAATTTAAAATTTTCAGTCTTATTTTGCATTTAAAATTTCAGGTTAAATGAGACAGTCATTAGATATCTTCTCAATTTTTTAGAACCATTTGTTTTTCTTATTGAAAATACATTTGCAAAGAATATTTTCTCTGCATTTAGAATGTATTTTGAACAATTTTGTTGCCATTATTAGTTCAATAAAAATAAGCATAAAAGTAGGTATACGAATCTTGAAAAAAATAGTACAAGCAAGGAATTTGGTGGAGGTGATGGTATTAGAAATCGTTTTCTCTTGCAGATAGAAAAATAGTTTCAAATAAAAAATGTAGGCAATAATAAAATACAATTTTAATATTAATATATTTTTCTCTAAACCGAAGGATTTTTGAATTAAACTTGTCTTTTGCCGGTATGGCCGTAATTGCAAGTTGCTCGACTAATTATCAGGATCATTGCAATTTTTACAATTACAGGAAGCTTTGGCATCAGCTGCAATCAACTTTTGTATCAAATTGATTTGATATCAGATATAGGAAACAAAAATCAGCTTTTCCATCGACTTTTGAGCAGATTTTGTATCAGTCTTGATACCAGATCGGAACAGATTTCCAACAGCTTTAACAGCTTTCCAACCAACTAGAATCAATTTTTGATCAGACTTTGTTGAAAAAGAGTTCATAGTTATTGGAAGCCAGTTCAAAGTGGGTATAAGGTCTGTTGAAAAACCAGGTCAAAGGTGTTGGAAATTTCTGATAGGAATCAATTCAAGCTGACACCAACTCTGACAGAAACCAGATCAATTCTGATAGGAACCAGATCACTTCTGATGGGAACAGATATAAAGCTTCATTTCCAATACGTTTTCTCACCCTTAATTTGGTATAGTAGGTCACTGGGGCACCACTTTTTAACTGATTTGGTTAAACATTGACGTGCTTTACTTTTCGGTATATATGCACAATCAAGGGCAATAGGCATTTGCAAATTTCAATTTTCACTCGACCTTCAAGTAGGTACGCCCCTGCCGTCATGAGAAACATTGTGTAGGTCAGGGTTGCCAGTAGTTGAACTACACGTCTTATTATAAGGACTTTAGTATTACAAATAACTGCAAAGAAAATGTATATTTTTCCTACTTGCCTAAAAATAAATCAGAGAACTTAAAAATGTTACTGTTACACATCGACAACAGATGCAATATACGTAAGAATTGACTATGAAATTTGTCTAATTAGACCAATTAAATAATAATATACTTAACAGTTTAAAAATGAAACTAAATGTCACACCGAACTGATACGTAATCAAACTTCAAGAGAAACTGCGATTTCAGTTAACCCTCATCAATGATCCATTAAATTCTGAGATAGTAAGTCAGAATTTCTAAAATTCCCAGATAACAAGTTGCAAGTAATAAAATTCCGATTTCCCAGTTATAACGCGGGATTATAAAATTCCGAGATATAACTCAATATTTTTATGCAAAATTAAGAGTACCTAATAACTCAGAATTTGAAAATTATAAGATAACTCGGAATTTTCAAATAAAATAACAGAAATAATTTTATATTAGGTGTCTCCAGAGCCTCGTATCAACATCAAAAATGTTTTTTCTAATGCCTTTCTAATGACTCTTTGTCTTTCTTATTTTACTATTGACAGTGCCTGTTCTAAAAACAGCAATAAATAATAATTTCATTGTATTTATAATAATATTACTGCCAATAAAAGGACTCAATAAATGATAAGAATGATGAAACTAAGACAATAAAAGTTAAGTAATACCGTTGTCGTCGTTAGAGATTATTTTCCAGTAAAGAGTAATGGATCTTTTGTTAGGGACAAGTCTTATTCAATAAGAATTCATCTCAAGTTTCGTAACGACATTCTTGCATTTTAAAATCAAGGAAAAATTAGAGAAGTGACAGTTAAATCTTCAGATAGAATCGATAAGAGAATGGTTTTCAGCATAGCTGCACTTATTGTTCTAGTTTTACTGCAATATTTAGAACGTGATTACGAAATACTTATGCTGAATTCAGCTGCGTACTGATCGGAGGCGTGATGGGCTTCCATATTCTTCTGGTCTATTAATCTAATAAAAAATATATATATACATTTAGATATTATATCAATTTCCTATTATGAACTGCCTTCAATACGGTATCGATGCATTTAAATTCTAAAAATATAATTTTTACAGATATACATATGTATTTTAATGCATAATACCTAACTATGTAATTATTATGAATGGCAATAAAATTCAAAGACGGGTGATATTCTTATGCATCTAATTAATACATAGTGCATGTACGTCTCGCTGGACTATCTAGAGACACTCTAATTAATTGTTTGTCATTAAATGTGTACACATATTATGCGACCCGGTCATTTTCGTTTCAAATTATTAATTAATGTCCATATATAATTACTGTGGCAATAGCTCTTTAAGTTTGGTCATATATTAGAAATTATATATACCGCCAAAAAGGGCCCAGACTATAAAATAATTTAGTCGCAATCTAATATTTTGAAAGACATTGTCGACATGAGAAGAACCAAAATATGAATTTTAGAGGATAGGGAAAAAACCATTTAATTTTGATAAACGACAAAACTTCTGATTTTTGTTTTTCTATTTTTTTTAATGTTGGATATACCTACCTAGTTCTCATCTTATTCACATCACTATGGGAATCACAATAATCAGGATGTATATCAGAATCATCAAATTCTTCACTTGTAATATCGTCACTATCAAGGTAGCGCTGCTCTATGTTACTGGCACATCAACAAAGTGAATGAGAATGAAAAGTAGGCAGTGCCGGTTTAGCTAATTTTGGACCCTGGGCGCAAAAGATTTACGGGATCCCTTAGCAATGCTGGATCCAAGGGGGGGGGGCTCGTTGCCCATTGGTGGATGTCTAATTTTTATTGTAAAATTTATAAAAATAAAAAATATTCTTAAAAAAAGACAATTATTAAAAATAAAAATTTTACATTTTACATTTTGCATTTTAAAAAATAACTGCAATAATAGTTGTATTTATGCCTCTTTTGGAGGTTACTTTATTTTTCTCTTTTTTCTGTTGTATTTTTTGGGGTAGTTTTATTTTTATGCTCTAGTTTTTAATTTTTATTCTTTGTATATTTTGATGTATTTTTGTATTTTTTTTTCCACTTATTTGCGGCGTGTCAGGGTGCGAAGAGATAATTCAATGATGGGTGTGTGAGTGAATATCTAAATTTAGGGATAAGTGCTTGGATTGTATACTCTATCCAACGAGAGAATGGACTTGCTTTGCGCATCGGCGACTAAAGAGGAGGGGCTCTGTAACGAGCTACGCAGGACCGTCATTCGATGAAATAAATTAACCGTTCTAAAAAACCGTACTTGCGAGACTACAAATACAAACTGTGAATAGGTAGGCAGTGGTAGGTACTTTATATAATTAGGTACCAGGTAGGTATCGGACCCAGGCGCCGGCCCTGGCTACCTGCTGAGCCAATTAAGACGTTGAGGGCGTTGAACTAATGCGGAGGCGGAGATCTGACCAAAACAGACGAATTTTCGCTCGAGTGCAAGTCCATTCTCTCGTTGGATACAGTATATTCGGGTTATGATGCTACGCGAGTCTGTGTTAGAAGCTAGGGTTGAGTACTCGGTCTATAAATTTTTCTATGGGTGGGGTACCTGAAAGGGTGTGAATGGAGTCGTTTGATGGATAGAGCATGGCTTGCGCGTGTGTGATTATTCTGACGGAATTATTTTGGGAGACTGTGGGTATTCTGGGGATATATTGACGAGGGGTAGAAGGTAGGGTTTGCGCATATGAGGATTTGTTATATACCAGTAAGGAGGGATTACCACCAGTAAGGAAGGCTACAGGTAGATGTAGTTACTGGTGGTAGATGTGGCTGTATCGTCTGCGCATAGGTCTTTTGGCCTGTGGGTCAGGGTAGATCGTTGGTGTAGAGTGTAGAAGAGGATGCCTGAGATCATCGGGCGAGGTTATGAGCATCCCTCATTGACTGCTACTACGTATTGGCGTTGAGTGACATAGGATGATTCTACTGTTGAAATTAACCAAATAAAAGTAACACAGGGGAATACGACTATGATACAGATAGGCAAAAATAATCAGGGCTCGTCCTAGCTCATAATAGTCGCAAAACTATTAATAAAGGACTATAGTAAATGATTTTTTTTTGAATCTCAATTGAAAAATATAAAAATTTTCAATTGAAGGTTCTTCATATTTCGGGTTCTTCATATTTTGAGGTGCGTATAGCGCATAGCTCTTAAAAAGACACATAAAATATCATAAATTATAGAATATACAAGACGTATTCATGTTGCTCAGATATAGCATGGGATGTATACGCATACGCCTTTTAATCATCACTTTTAAAACTGATAAATGATGATTGATTAACTATACGTGATAGTTTATGAGCAGTAATACAAAAGTACTTGCGTGGTGATTAATTGAGAAAAATTGGATTAGGAAACGCCCTAAAATGAATAAAATCGTTGTTTTGCGTGCGTATGCCTGCCAATCATATCTTTAAAATGCAATGATATTGTTAGCACATAGTTATCATCCGCAGAAGTTTTATGCCTCACATTAAATTAACACACGACTATTGAACTAAAGGAAAAGTTCCCGTTATAGATACATATGGCATGATAAGTAAGAAGGGTGCTTCATAGTTTCGATTAAATAAAAAATGAGTCTTATGACCACACGATAGAAGTGAAAACTAATTTTCCAATTTTCAATATATATATATATATATATATATATATATATATATATATATATATATATATATATATATATATATATATATATATATATATATATATATATCTATATATATATATATATATATATATATATATATATATATATATATATATATATATATATATATATATATATATATATATATATATATATATATATATATATATATTTTGTAATAATAAGAAAATATGATTTACTTTGTTTCGAAATTTATTTACAGGGTGAATTTTAAGTTGATCATCGAAGGAATTACATAATATTATTATATAAATATACAACTAGGTTTTTTGTAACCGGTTTTGAGTGTATTTATCTACACATGAAAAATAAACACTCAAAAACATCTTGCATCATTAAATAAAGGCAGTACGAGAGACTCACACAAGACTCACTTTTTGAAGCTTGAAATTCAAAATGGAAACTTTATTATATAATAATTTTAAAGCTATGTATCACTTTTTTAGTATTAAAGAGAATGTTCCTTGAAACGAATATTATCTTTTTAGTCAAAACAAGGTTTTTTGGATTTAGTAACAAGAGTGAGTTTTGGTTTATCATCTAAGGTAAGCTTAAGGTTTAATTTAACTTGATTTTTTACTCTCTGACCAGTATAACAGATGGCGACACATCTATCGTGATGAAACTTTGAATTGTTGTTTTTCAAATAGTTCAGAAGTAATCGTAAATTATAATTTATATTATTGTAAGCTAAAGCAATGGTACGAGGATGAAATGAGTATAATAACTGTGTATCGTCCGCATATAACTGAATTTTAGTATGATTTATACGGCAATATATCCGCTATATAAATGAGGAATAATATGGGTCCTAAAACTAAACCTTGGGGTACGCCCGCAGATATAGGTGGAGCATAAGATAATATATGTTCACGTTCAAACTAACAACCTGTTTGAGGCAGCTTAGATATGACTGACTGAATTGGTGTCAAAACCATAGTACTCGAGTTTGGCGCACAATAAATCGTGATCTAGAGTATCATGCGCTTTAGAAAAATCTAGGAGAATAAGCGCAGTAGAATGACCTCTATCGAGAGTCGAGAGAATATTGTCGGGAAAAATTTGCAAGAGCAGGTGTGACACAATATTATTCCCTATTACATAATCAGAAATTTGGGCTTGTACTACTTTTTTTACAACTTTAGATAAAGCGGGTGATAGTGATTCGTCTTAAGTCAGAATTTACAAGTGGATTTTTCAATTTTGGTATATTTTTTTAATTAGCAATCGTTATAAATTTAAAGTGAAAAATTAATTATTATTAAATCTGAAGGTATATTTGGTTACAATTAATGGACAGTCATTTGATGGGCTGAAAACATGAGAAATAATCGTCAATATCATCTACATTTACCTGAGCTGGAACATCATTATCACACTTTTGTTTAATATTTAAATTTTTTATAGTTTTCCGAAGTTATTTACTAGATGAATTACTCTCCAGATATGCCAGATATTAACTTTTCCATTTCATTAACTTTTTTATACAAGGAGTAAGCCAGGGGGCATATGTCTTGGATACTCGTTATGTTAAGGAGCGTGGATATTAATAAGATAATATGTTATATTGTCTGTTAAAAAAATACGTTTTCATTTGAATTATTTAAATAAAATATAACGTCCCAAGATAATTATTTAAGTCTTGCAAAAAAAATTCAAACAATTAATATTATACTTATATAGTAGGTACGTTCAAATAATTTAATGTCCGTTCCAGCGTTAAGTAAGAAATTATAAAGAGGTGCAACGCCTATGGCCAAATACGTGATCAATCTACAAGCTTAGCGCCATGTAGCTTGGAAATGAAGCCCTTAATAAAAAATCTTAGGCATCTTAATAAAAAATATAGGCAAAATATTAAAATATAAAAGTTTACACAAGGAATACAGCCCTTCATGTTTAACCTTCCGTTATGTTGCACCCTGTGTCTTACACTAGGGTCTCTTTGGTTCCGAGATTTGTCAGTCTGTCGAGAACTGTTCTGATAACGACGGTTCAGCAGGAATTCGACAGTTCGGAATGGCTCGACAGCTAAAGAAAACCTTCGCAAACAATGGGTTCCCGATAGATTGACAACTTCCGAAACCAAAGAGCTGCTGTTAAGTAATTAGGTACTTAATATATCTCAAAACCAAAATTGGTCGCACGTTTAGCCATAAGCGTCTTTTTATAATTTCATCACTCGACGGTTCGAGTCACTATCAAACATGATACGCTGTAAAACATAGAACATTAACACATTCTAAAACTGCAATGGAATGGCTCCACCTGCTTGAATCCACCTCTCTGAGTAGCAGTTTAATTGTTTTTTGTCATTTCTCGGTAATCATTCAGGGGGAATTAAAGTATAATAATTGAATACGCCAAGATAGCCGCTATTAAGAAATATTTCTTCGTGTATCAACGCGCACAGCGCAAATGGCATCATCCTATAATTAATGTAATTGTATTTATACTGCAAACAAGGAAATGCTGTTTGGGAGACCAGTTTGGGATAGCCTTGAAGGTTTAATATATTTATGAGAAACCTAACCCATTATTATTATGTATTCCGACAGATGGCCTTTCTTTAGACTTTAACTCATGTGTCTTGCGTAATATCTCCATTCGCTTGCAGGTTCGTTATGAAGAAAATACCAACTTAATGTCGTGAACGACATCTATTGTAACTATTTAATTGTCAGCAGTATAATTTGTTAGACGAGGAAAAAGTTTTTTAGATCAACTTCAAAGTATTTAACCGTGGAGCTGCTTTAATTCCCCACATCAGTTATTGGACAACTTTCAGGTACCTATATCTGGATGGTAAAATTTCCGTAAGTAATATTACTGTATGTTTCGTGATCAAATATAATTACACGGAGATTATAAAACATGTATATAGTCTTTCTAATAAGTATGTGTAGTTGACTGACCGCGTATAAGAAAAACCGCAGTTGCTACATGTTATTCTCAAATGTCTCAATATTTAATTAAAATATCAAATTCCACAATACTATAGAAAAGTTATATATATTAGTTATGAATGTCATAAAGGAATTATTGTGCATACAATAATATATTATACGCCAAGATGTTAGCCATTTTTACATTTATTTTCGTCTACTTTAATTATGGCAATTCCGTAAACATTTATTTTTATAGTTGAAACGGCAAAGCCTAGTCTTGGCTTCTAGAAAGTCTTGGGTCTATAATAGAGCGTATAGACCCAAGACCGTATATGCCAGCAGTATATCTCTTTTTAACTTATTGGTATGACGCGCCGTCTGTGTTTAGTTAAAACAGTCGCAAACGGTCGCCTGTCTTGCATGGGCGGGTTTGAGGGAATTATGTGTTGATATTAATACATAAGCATCAAACGTCAAGCATATAATATACACACTTTTAAGAGAAGAAAAGATATATGGAAGTGTTCAGCCACCGAAACAAAAAGCGGTCGAAATAAGATGCAAACAATGCGATACGTAGAACGGTCCGCGGTCTTTTTAGAAATACCGAATTGCTCTCTTTAGATAAGGTGCTGCAAGATATGTGAAAATGATATTATACCTAAAACGTGCAGGGTTAGTCAAAAATTTGGAAAGACATGAATTTTACGTGTGAAAAAGTAGACAGAAAGAGGATTCTCATAGAAATATATGAAATAGTTGCTTGGCGGATGAATTATCTTCGAAAAATAAAAATGTTTCGAAACGAAGGGCGGAAAATTTAATACACTGACGAAACATGGGTCAACGAAAGACATACTGTGAAGAGAGTCTGGTAGGATAGAAACATGAAAAATGCACGGCAAGATGAGATTGAATGCCAGCGGGTTTAAAAATGCCGTCTGGAAAAAGTCGCCGTTTAATCACAACGCATATTGCAGTGGTAGTAGATTTTTGCGTAATGAAGATATTTCAATCTAAAAAGACCGGAGACTACCACGAGGAAATGAATTCCGAAATATATGAGAAATTGTTTGCCGGCGTACTTAAGCATTTGGAACCAGTAAGTGTCGTGGTTATGGATAATGCGCCTTATCATAGCCGAAAATGTGAACAAACGCCCCAACAATCATGGAGAAAGAGAATAATTCAAGAATGGTTAACCCCATTGAATGGATTTGGGAGCAAGTAAATTGGGAAGTGGCGAGAGTGAATCGTACTTTTAAATTAGCTTACGTAGAGAGACATCTTCGAGGAGCAATGAAAAATGTCACAGCAGAAAATTTGCAGAAGTGTATTAATCACGTGATGAAAGAGGAATAGATAATGAAATACCGAATTGCTCTCTTTAGATAAGGTGCTGCAAGATATAAGTGAAAATGATATTATACCTAAAACGTGCAGGGTTAGTCAAAAATTTGGAAAGACATGAATTTTACGTGTGAAAAAGTAGACAGAAAGAGGATTCTCATAGAAATATATGAAATAGTTGCTTGGCGGATGAATTAACTTCGAAAAATAAAAATGTTTCGAAACGAAGGGCGGAAAATTTAATACACAGACGAAACATGGGTCAACGAAAGACATACTGTGAAGAGAGTCTGGTAGGATAGAAACATGAAAAATGCACGGCAAGATGAGATTGAATGCCAGCGGGTTTAAAAATGCCATCTGGAAAAAGTCGCCGTTTAATCATAACGCATATAGCAGTGGTAGTAGATTTTTGCGTAATGAAGATATTTCAATCTAAAAAGACCGGAGACTACCACAAGGAAATGAATTCCGAAATATATGAGAAATTGTTTGCCGGCGTACTTAAGCATTTGGAACCAGTAAGTGTCGTGGTTATGGATAATGCGCCTTATCATAGCCGAAAATGTGAACAAACGCCCCAACAATCATGGAGAAAGAGAATAATTCAAGAATGGTTAACAGAAACGGGCATTCCTTACCAAGAAAATTACTTGAAGGAGGAATTATTGCAAGATGCTAAGGTACATGCCCAAGAATATAAAAAACTGGCATTGACGCATATAGTCACATGGCTGAGATTACCTCCTTATCACTACGAATTGAACCCCATTGAATGGATTTGGGAGCAAGTAAATTGGGAAGTGACCAGAGTGAATCGTACTTTTAAATTAGCTTACGTAGAGAGACATCTTCGAGGAGCAATGAAAAATGTCACAGCAGAAAATTTGCAGAAGTGTATTAATCACGTGATGAAAGAGGAATTGATAATGGGATGTCGAATAGGCGGTTGATCAAGTCATAGAACCCTCAATTATGATTAATATTGGAAATGGTGACAGCGACAGTGAAGTGGACGGTGATTGAAAATAGTGATATTAGTGATTATAATATTATTAAATAGTGACATAGAAAATAGTGTTATTAATTACAAGTTTTTATGGTAAGTATTAAGGTATTAAGGTGTAACGTATTAAGGTATTTTTATTTATATTTTTTATTGTTCAGAACTTTTTGCTTTATTTTTAGATATAGGTGATTTATTTTATTTGTCCTATTGTTTTCATATTTTGTTTTGTTTTTACTTTATTTTGGAATATGGGTACATTTATTTTATTGTTTTTATTTTTTGTTGAGATATTTTTGCTCTATATCGGAATATATATTTATTTTATTGTTTTTATTTTTGTTTAGATTTTTTTGCTCCATTTTGGAATATATATATTTATTTTAGTTTTCCGTTTGAAAGTTTTTTTTTCACGGCTACTTAGCTGTTGTATACATATTTATTCTTGTTTCTTCGAACCACCCACTAAAAAATTTTAACGCGCTGAAAGCAATACTTCATAAGTGGTACTTTCAACCCCCTAAGAAAAAAAATTCTACGCCCATGAGAAACATTGTGTAGGTCAAAACTACACATACTTATTAGAAAGACATTAGGTACCTACATAAAATTTAGAATTGTAATCCGATTCTTATTTACTGTTTCACAATAACTTGAAATACCAGAAAATTAAATTTACATATTCTTAAATAATATAGGTACAACAAAGAAGTAAGTCACTGACACGCAATGACAGTTTAGTAGTAGAGGTGTATATTATATAAAACGGTTAACCTTTGTAATATTTTAATCATTATAAAATAAACGTTATATACGCTTTGCGTCACTGGGGCTTTTAATGTAATTTATTTTCAAATGGTTTCCCAGAAATATAAGGATTTCCATAACTCATCTTCCTCCCTTGTTTATCATAGTGGATACGACAGCTTCACAGGATTAATAAAAAGCAGCAACTTATTTGGTATTATAATACATCGTTATTATAATTTAATAATAATTTATTTATTATAATTCAATAATATTATTATAATATAATTTTAATGCAGCTGGAAATATGCAAAATGTTAGTTTACCCAAGTAAGGAATGACTAGTATGGCTAAAAGATAGTGGTAGTGGTAGCGAATTTATGAAAATGGGGTAAAAATGGAAATTTTACTCACTTTTAGGCAGCTCAATTTGAAGTAGTTATAAGCCGTAATATTCTAATAATGAAAAAAAACAGCCATACCGTTTATGTGGTGGAAGAAAGGTGCCATACCGGGTCAAAGGTTACGGTTTTGGATAAAAATGTACTCATTTTTAATAAGGCTCAAATATGAACAGTATCTTCGAAACATTTTTAAAAAAAGATATGCAGAGAAATACCGATAAGGCGTCATGAGGATTGATTTAATATAAATTTTATTTGTTGTTAGTATCCTAGTTTCCGGAAAACCGGAATTAATTTAGCACATCACATCTACAATACATAGATATTGTATTACATCAATGATCAACGTAATTAATATTGGCCCTAAAATGTATGGATGGACCATGAAAAAATATTCTCTGTCCACGTGTACTAACTGATTCACAGAATTCCGTTTATTGTTGAAAAAATCAATGATTGCGTTAATTTTTAAAAGGAAATGGTTAAAATTATCATTTTGGCTTCCTGCAATTAACTAATATGGATATATCACATCTTTACAGAGCTGCACATTTGGTAAGCAAACATATACAGTGGCGCCCGGTGCGACGTACAGAATCTATATTGATATTATTAGATATCAATTTATCTACATTTCTACATAAATTTATTCCATTTTTAAATCAATATACGAGTATAGAGTACTTTGCAAAACTTTAGTTATTAATAAACAATAATGTGGAGTAGTTTAACAGTTTTTTCACAACGAAACAAAATTATTTTATATTACAGTTGACAAAAAGCCTATTTTGAAAAATGGACATGTCGACTTTCTCAAATAAATTTTGTTGATTTTAATTTTATTCATTTTATTCAGAAAATAAAATACAAACTAACAATACTTATGATAATAATATATAAAAAACACAATATTATAAAACTTCTGGCTCCAATTCACCATCTACCGTTGGCCATAAAAAGACTTCTTGGTAAAAACTTTGAATTTCGTCATCGTCAGGTAGATAACTTGCAAACTTTTTAATATTCACCATTTTTTTATTTTTAATGGGTAGTTTAATATCGGGGTAAGCTAGTTCTGTACAAAGTATGCTGGGTCTAAGACGTTTTGTGCCAATTGGAAACGTATAACTTACTGTTCCATCAATATAGTCATATGCTGTGACCATACCTTTAGAGGTGTCGTTGTAAGACAACTGCATAAACCTTGATATATTGAATGGAATTTTCTCACTTCTTACAGCATCTGTACTCAAACAATTTCTCTTATAAAATTTGGGCCACCATGTCTTAAAACTTTTAATGATACTGTTGTCATCCTCTATAAGATGCACTGTAAACTTGTTTTGTTGACTAGCCACTATAAACAGTTCGGCATATTGCTTAAGGGTATAAACCCTATCATTTTTCTTAAGGAACCGTTTAACTACTCCAAAGTCCTTGTCACACGGCAAAAACGAGTGGCCACGGATTGGGAAATACTGAAGAATTGTCTTAAACCGTTCTATTTCTATTAATGAAGCAAACATTCTGGCAGTTGTGTGGTTTTTATTTTGGCCCGGGCACCCATCCATGAACACATGTAGATGTTGCACTTCTGGTGGAACATAGGATTCTATGTAATTTGCAATAAATGAGCAAACTTCATCGGGACCTTTTCTTCCCATTCCTTCGTGGTAAATATAGAAATATGCTCTACTAGTTTTAACATCATGGATGTCAAAAACGGAAACGGTAAGTTGATGTAGGTAAAACGTTTCTTGAACCGGAATCTGGGGCAAAAATATGTTTTGCATGTAGTCGACAGCTACTATTGCTACACTGGGATCATTTTCATAAAGTTCTTTCAACGTATTCATTTTGGAATGAAACTTTTTAGCACGTGTGAGGTAAACTGTCTTTTCAGCTACAGCAACTCGTTTGGCAGTGTCATTTAGCTCTTTGGATTTTATTTTTACTGACAATTCCTCACATTTACAGCAAGAGTCAACCTGGGGTCGTCCAAAATTTAGACTAAACCTTTCTTTAAAGAGTTTGTAATATAATGAATATTTAACTTTGGTGTGGGGGTACTTAGATAAAAACAAATCGTGCATCTTTTTAATATCAAGCTTTTCGCTCAAATACTTATAATGTCGACTGCTATAATGTGCTTCTTTAATGGGAAAGGATGAAATATGGGAACAAATCAGATCGATAAGGCCCACTGGTTTGGAGTTTCCTGGATAATTTTTTCCACGTAGACACAATCGATGGACACGATCTTTGCTAATTGCATGTAGACACAACAAGGCGTTTTTACATACCAAAACCTGCCCCAAGCTGTAGTTAATATTATACTTATAGGCGCATTTGTGAGGTTTCGGTTTGCTACAGTTGTTTTTAAGCCGCTTTCGCTGAACGGTAACTGCTAATATTAGCGATTGAAGATAAGCATCCTGCTCATTTTTAGAACCAAAACTGTAAAATTTATTAAACACTTTTTGCTTTGCCCCCTCTGATAATTTTTCTAGGCACTTTTTGCGACAACTAAAAAAGAAACACCATGTGTGGACATTTGGATCAGCCAGTGGTAAATTAAAACATATCTGTGCTAGCCAGACAGTATGTGCATACGCTAATAACAACTCAAAATAAAGTACATATTCGACCAGGATCGTCTTAGGTTGATAAATTCTAACCATCATTCAGTGCAGGACTGAGGGAAACCTGGAAAATCTCATTAGTTGTTAGATCCTGGGGATACATTATTGAAAATTTATTTCCCACTAGCAGTGCGGGGAATCGAACACACACTGCTGCTAGGTGTTCGAGCCGAGAGCTAGCGCGCTAACTGCTCGACCACCGTCCCCGGCAGTATGACCTAACCTGGAATATGTAAATATATAGTTTGGAATCCACACTATTATATTAATAACTTGCATACTAATAGTGTTGAGGCTATACACAGGAAATTTTTAAAATTGATCATCATTATCCGCCAATTGGATACAATCAGCAACTTTTATTAAATCGTCTTGATTATTATAATTCAATGAAGCAGGTAGGGATTTGCAGAGTGTAATAACTCTATATAAATATTTGATTGACCCAATTGAATGCCCACAGGTACTCGAAAAAAAAATTAAAACATCTAGCAACCAACTCGGTTCACATCAGTATTTGAACTGTCAATTTCGTAAGTTGCACTTGCCGAACCCACGTGTCTCTTAGTTTATCGATGTTTTCGTGAGTTAAAAGTGGTCGTTGTTTTAGAACAAACGAAAAATTTAAGAGGATCATTTTGGGCGCCGATTAAAGTAATTTACGGTAAGTTTTAGGCGAAATTTTTATATTATCATCAAACTTGCTTTCTAGTGTACACCTAACCTAAAAATAATAATTAATTAACGTTTGGTTCTGTAGAAATTACCTGGTCCATCTCTCCTGCGCTTTTAGGAACGACGAACCAGCATGTGCAACATCTGTAAAATCCATTTAACGAGTAGATTCGTCCAGTTGAGATGAGAGTTTGAGTGATTTGGAAAACGAATGAGAAAAAGACGACTGGATTAGGTGTCTTTTGTGTTTAAGATGGCTACACGATGGCTGCATAACTTATAACAACGTTTGTCAAAGATGTGACGTCAGTGCAACAGAGAAAAACTGTTTAAAATTCATCTATCCTATCAATAATGGTCCTACTCTCCTACCTCAGGTAGGACAGACGGAACAATTTCGAGTTTAAGTTTTTTATTTCTTATATCACTAGGATAATAAGTGTTTTTGATTGTTAACTAGACCACAGCCAAATTTTATATTATTTTCCTGTATTTTTATATACTTTTATACTTTTAAATAAAGAAAATATTTTGTGTTTTCTAAAACGTGTCCCATATCTCCTCGGTTTACTCTAATATGTCAATTATCAGGATATCGAAACTGATGTGGATATTTTTAATTGTAAAATTAGACACATTAAGTCCATATTGGCGTCAGCTTGAGACATTTTATTCCTCCTGTAAGTAAATTTACATGCGTAGGTGTATTCCATTTTATAATGTATTTTTTTATGTTTTATAAAGATATATTATATCCATATAATATATCTCGACTAGAATATAGACATCGAATATCGATATATCGACGACTCGAGATATCGATATATCGAATTGGGTAGAAAATTTTTATTAAACTGAACTACGTTGCCGGTGGAAGAAATTTTCGAGCATTGCTTGAGCTGGCCACAATTTTCGAATAAGTGCAGCAATTTTTAGTGATATATTATATTAATCCGGCCGGACAATTAAATTTACTTTAAAAAGGAGGACATGTCCGGACGAATGGTAACTCTAATCCGATGGGCTTTCGTTCTAAATTCTGAATATGGTCCTTAGCCGCATTTGCATAATTCTTGTCAAGTTAGATTATAATTTGCCGGACTATTGCTTGTTCAAATATTTTCAAATTTCCTATACTTATTTTTAGGTTTATTGTATTTTATAATAATAAAAGTTATTGATATATGTTGCTATACACTGAGCTCGTAAAGTTTGGAATAAATTCAATTAATCGTTATTGAAGGATTTTCACAGGAAATCCTCGGACACGTCAACTTTATTTTATTAAAATGTCACTTTTTTCAGCCATCGATTTTTTTTTGTTTTGTTCTTTTTTGAGCTATGACGTCATCGACAATTTTTTTAAATGACAACCCATATTTTTTTTCACGGATTTCGATGGAGCACATTTTTCCGAGTGCGAATATGTCAAAAACATAGTACCTTTAACATTAAAGTGTTCGAGATATTCGGTTGCAAAGTTTTAAGAATGAATTATACAAGCGATGACCAAATGCTAATCATTTATCAAGAAAGCGCAGGAAAAACAACAGTTTTGACAGTTGTCACAATTTTGAAGTTTTTCCTCGCAAGTTTGTGTTTTAATCAGTTGAATAATATCATTAAGTAAGTTGATTAATCATTATTCCATCATAATTCATTTTATTTAAAAATGGTCCGTCGTTTGAGTGAAAGGGAAAGAATCGAAATTTTGATGATGATCGGTTACGGGGACAGAGCTCGCACACAAGTAGAAGTTTGCCGTTTATTTAACAACAAATATCCAAACAGAGAACCAATTACACAGTCCACCGTTAGCAAAATAGAACAAAAGTTTTTAGAAGTGGGTCATACGAGAGATCGCCCTAGAACGGATCGTCCACCAGTGCAACAAGATGTTAAATTGAATGTTCTACTAGAGCTTCAAGAAAATCCCCATTTACCCACCCGCCAAGTGGCGGCAAACAACGGAATAGTTCAAAGCTCCGTCTTGAAATATTTGAAATTGAACAAATGGCATCCGTATAAAGTGGTTTTGGTCCAAGAGTTAAACGAAGATGATCCTGACCGTAGGTTACAGTTTTATCAAACCATGTTGCAACGCCTGATTGATGACGACGGATTTTTACGCAATATTGTTTTTTCTGATGAGGCTACCTTTTATCTCGACGGCACAGTTAACCGGCAAAACTGTAGATATTGGTCTCCTGAAAATCCACACTGGAAAATGGAAACTCGTAGTCAGTTTCCACAAAAAGTTAACGTTTGGGCTGGTATTGTAGGTAATCGTATTTTGGGCCCATTTTTCTTTGAAGGCGTATTAACAGGTGAAATATATTTAGAATTTTTAAGAGACGACTTAGTCCCTGCACTTGCGGTACTTTACCCAAATGACGTAGATCCAGATCTGCCCCATCACACGATATGGTACCAACAAGACGGTGCACCACCCCATTTTGCAGTGATCGTTCGCGATTATTTAAACCATGTATTTCCTAACCATTGGATTGGTCGCAGGGGAACTATCGAATGGCCCCCTAGATCTCCAGATCTCACTCCCCTAGACTACTTTTTATGGGGCTATTTAAAGAGCAAAGTCTATTTCAATAGACCAAATACCATCGAAGAATTAAAGGACAGAATTCGCAATGAAATTCGAACCATTCAACCCGATACTGTTGGTAAGGTTCTGCAGGAGTTTCAGTGGCGGATGGGATATTGCCAGGAAGTGAATGGAGGTCACTTTGAAAATTTACTCTGATTTTATTTTTTACTTTAATTATTTATCATTTATTTGTTAAAATATTTTTTTATTTGTTTAAATTGTTGTTAAAAAATTAAACAGATTACTCCCAAATCTTTCAAAATGTTCGATAAGCTACCAAAATAAATAATATTACTCCTTAATCTTTTAAAATGTAATAAGCTATAAGCCATTAGAATCAATAAGCTATTAAAAATCTTGACCCGCCCGATAGCTTATGCATGGTGCCATGGTACATTTTATAAACTTTGCAACCGAATATCTCGAAAACTTTAATGTTAAAGGTATTATGTTTTTGACATATTCGCACTCAGAAAAATGTGCTCTATCGAAATCCGTGAAAAAAAATATGGGTTGTCATTTAAAAAAATTGTCGATGACGTCATAGCTCAAAAAAGAACAAAACAAAAAAAAAATCGATGGCTGAAAAAAGTGACATTTTATAAAATAAAGTTGACGTGTCCGAGGATTTCCTGTGAAAATCCTTCAATAACGATTAATTGAATTTATTCCAAACTTTACGAGCTCAGTGTATATATGCCGCTAGTTGTTACTGGTAGTAAAGACGGGAGCAGTGAATTGTCGAAATAGTGTGTGTGCTCTCTAAAATATACAATTATCAGAAACACCCAGCACCCAGTGTTCGTTTGGCACGCTCATGTATTTATATCATACCAAACATATAATTAATGTGAGGCGGAAAAATT